>PYXC01000455.1:1055000-1166620 GCA_015244755.2 Tenualosa ilisha
ACAAGCTTTTTCTACCGATAGCATACACCAGTACTGCATTGTAGATTGGTTAGTAATGACAATGTAGCTGACAGAGTGACTAAGTCCGTGATATGCTTCTCACAGAAAAAGTACAGAGACTTCCGTCTCCAGGGGGTTTTGGACTCCACGCTCAACAGCAAGATGTATGAGACGGTGCGGACCAGGCTGACGGTCGAGGAGGCCTCGGCCTCTGTGCGAGAGGGTGGCATGCAGGGCATCTCTATGAAGGACAGTGACGAAGAGGATGAGGAGGACGACTAGAGCACTTACCTCCACTGGTGCCCATCATCACCACCACCACCACTACTGTCCTCTGACTCCTCGCCCCCCTGCCCTGCCCCCATCCCCACTCCTGAACCCTAAACACATTTTAACTTAGCCTGGTAACTGATGATGCATGTAATGACTCCGTTTACTCAGTCTAGCCACTCTAGGACCTCTCTGTTGACTCGAAACGCCCATGAAAACAGCTCTCTAATTAAAAAAAAAAGAATAGTAATTGTAACTGAGTAAAAAGATTAAAAAAATTAAGTCTTAAAAAAAACTTCAACAGTTTTAGCTGTGTCATGATATAAAAAAAATAGCACCAATTTTTTTTTGACTCATTGATTTCAGAATTTGTTTCTATGTGTTCCTAAGCAATATGGAGTACCATTTGTTTGACAATGTTGAGTGAGAATATTAGGTGTGTCCTTGTCCAATGCGATGCATATATGGAGCTTTGACGTACTGTTACATACATTTATTGTACATTGTCGTGAAGATGAGTGTGTGGATCTTTCCTTTGTCTTGTCTCTTTTTAAGTGAATGCCAACTGCTTCAAAATTGAAAAAGAATCCTCTGTATTTTAGTTCACAGCTCTTCAGAGTAAATGTCTTCTGTTTGTCTGCACATCCTCATGTTTTGACCTCCATAACTACTGTACATTTTTCCATCTTGTGTCAATGTTGCAGTTCACCAACGAGATAGCCATCTGAAACTGATAAGAGTTGGTATTCCAGAAATGCAATATTATCATAACTCCACCCTCATGGAGATTATTTATTTTTTATTTATTTACTTATTTACAAATAAGTTTACTGAAACATTTGAACAAACATCAGAAAACTACTTAGAGTTTATTTTTGAGTTTTTCAACTGAAGTTGTCTTGTCTAAATTTTGGTTTGTTAAGCAGAATGAGGTATGTGCCATTTGTTTGGATGTCACTGTTGTTTTTGTACATACAGCACTGTACATTGCACTCTGAGCCATCAATGCATGCCTGCGGGTTCCCACCCTCTCCAAAAAAGCTTTTTGTTTTCTTCTGTGAATTAGCTGGTGAATTCATTCTTGCTTTTGCCTTATCAAAGCCAACAGTTGTAATATGCAAGAGCTGTGGCCTCTCAATAAAAATAACTGTACAAATATATTCATGCATCCCGTCTCCGTCTTTCCTATATTGTTTCCTTTCCTTTAAAAAAAAAACAAACAAAAAAAAACAGACCAGACCTCTGAGATACAAATCGCTGACCTTTCTCTGAATTTTCCTTGGGAACCGCTGGTTCCGAACCAGGGACATTTCTATTTCTACTGTCAATATCATGACAATAAGCAATATTGGTGACAATAGGCAATATTGGTGAAATTAAAGCAACACTGCAACTTTTTGCCACTATTCGAAGTATCCTTCTTATTAGACAATTTAATTTGGTACCATCTCTAAATTAATTTGGATGGCATGTGGTCATATGAAGGGTGGACAAACACAAGCGTTATTCCCACCAGCCATCCAGCATATGCACTTTGCATGGATTGAGGTTAGGAAACCACCATAACCACCATAAAATTAAAAAAAAAGAACTTTTACAGCATGACATTGCTGACTGTGTTGGCATCAGCATCTTCTAGCAGTGCCAGTAGCCTACCACTCTGGAAAATGTTTGGAAGGTTTTGTGTGCCATTTAGATAGCTAGTTCACTCGCTTTATATAAATAAACTCCATGGTAAGTGTTGACATGTCTACAGATTAAGCTATCAAACGTCTTCGAGATCCTTGTAGCCTACGGTGGTGGACACTAAGCTATAGGCCTGGGTTATCTGATGTGAATTTGGACTATAGAGTTACAAACTGCCATAGGTTATTTTAAGTCATTGTGAAGACTGTGGGCCTTGGGATGCTTTGGGGCATGTAGTATTTCCTTTCAGTCACAATGAACCAAAATTCCTGACTGATAGCCTGTAGGCTAGGTCTGTTTCAACGTGCTAGTTGTTGACCTGTTGCTGGTAGTTGCTGACATAATCTTGGTTTTGAGGTTAGGTTTCGGCATCGTATACACTGGGCAACTTGATCTCTGTCAACACTTTTTTCGGCATGAAAAATCTTTCCATAAAATTTGTCTAGAACGGGAGTTGGGAGTTATTTATATACAGTACGCTATGGCCTCGTGGCCTAACCTCTTGATTTTTCCAGAGCCCGTTTTTTATTTTATTTTTTTTATTTCTCCGCTATATCTAATGGGAGTGACCATCTAGAGAAAGACCTTTGTGATACAGATGTTCCACACGGCAGTTTACGTCAGTGCATATTGAACCATTTACGGCAGTGGGGAGAAAGAGACCCCACTGTGAAAAGAAAGAGTTGTATTTTCCTGTATAGCGATATCGTATATTTGAGTGTAACTCGAATTGAAGTTAAACGAAACATCTAATGATGTATTTTTGATCGTTATCTCGGTGAAACGACACTCGGTCAAACGTGAAACTGAAACAAATTGAAAAAGCTGCAAAGCTACAGAGGCTAAGCCAGCTATCTAGCTAATTGAGGGAGAAGCGCTACTCAGACGGGTTCAAGTGACCCTAAGCGCAATGCTGTTGACCGTATTTTGCGCACCGAGAGACAGCTCGGAAACAACATTTGCCCTAGATGTGTCCCCAGACCTTGAACTAAGGGACTTCGTGGCTCTTTGCGAATTAGAGTCGGGAATACCGGCCGGGGAGATTCAGGTAAACATCTGAAAAGTATTCCAGCCTCTCGAGCTAACAGGCTGTCCAGTCACTGAGCTAACCTGACAGTTAGCTTCTTGCTGACATTTGCTAATAAAGTAGCTAACTTCTGAGTAGCCACCTAGCAAGTCAATTATCTATTGGTCTTTAACATGCTACCTTGTCAACCTAATGCCAGTGAGTTTTGACCTCTGAATTTATCATTTTAGTTAAGTAGAGTCTCAAGTAGTTGTTAGTTAACACCAGATACCGAAGGAGTAACCATTAACGTTAGCATTAAATGGGTTTTAAAAGTTGCATCGTGCTGTTTGCTGTTCTCTGGAGTGATGGTATTATAGCTAATCCTAGCTAAACTCGCCGCCAACAGTCAAACCAGTGTAAACATGGCATGACAATAGCACGCTCTAACTAACTAGACAGCTAACACCGAGTTAGCTCTAAATGGTTAACTATGGCTGTCCCACAATTAAAAGAATTGGGCTATATTTGAAAAATATTTGAGGGTATCTTATTATTTAACGTGTAGTTGAATGCAAGAGCTGGTCGAAGCCTGAAACCTCTGTTAGCTGACGTTAGCTCGGGCAAAATAATTCTAAGACAGCAGAAAGCTCTTGTAAATTGAATAACTGAAAAGCTTTGGATGTACTATTTCGTTAATGAAATTGAATTGTGTATACGCTTGGAGATGTATTGACGCCTTTCAGCTGTGGATATGACTGTTATTACTGGTGTTAGGTCCCTTCAGGTTGTTATTCTAGAAAAGTCGGTCTGACATGACCTTACACATGGATTGTAAGGATTGTTTTGACCGTCAGATCCGCTCGAGGACTAGGGTGTTCTCACGTTACTTTTAGATATTTAGCTAATAATTAATCTTTCGAGTTTACAAGTTATTTTCACCTACAATGTCTTGGAGTTGAGTTAGTGTTTGTTTTTGGCATTTCATTTGTATATTTTAAAGTTTCATTCAAAAATTATTACAGTGTTATATCTCAAATTGTGTATTAAATATGGTCATGTTCTTTCTGTTTTTATTGCTTCTCAGATTATTTATGCTGAGCAGCCCTTACATGACCCCACCCGTTCCTTGGGGACTTATGGTCTGAAGGATGGAGATGTGTTGGTGCTCAGACAGGCTGAGAGGCGGCCTCCGGCTCAACCTTCCCTCCCAGGTAATAAATGTTGTCTTATGGACAAAGAAAAACAAAAATGAATCTGCTTATAGAAAAATGAAAGTATTAGGCTTTATTTGAAATGTAGGTGGCATGTGACTCGGTATGAGGAAGTGACCTGGCTTCAGAATGGCTGAATGCTTATGCCTTAGTCTCATCATCATTTGTACTTTCTCTTTCTGCCGTCCTCCTAGGTCTTCCTCGAATCGACTTCAGCTCAATTGCAGTCCCGGGCACTTCTAGCAATCAGTCAGCTCGGAGACCACAGTCCGCGCAGGCTCGCACAAACACACCCCAGCAACCTCCTGCTGCTCCTGCTGGGCCTGCTACTGGGTCTCCTCAGGGACTAGATGACCCCTTGCTGCTCAGAGACATGCTGTTGGCTAATCCCCATGAGCTGTCTTTGCTGAAGGAGAGGAACCCTCCACTGGCTGAGGCTCTGCTCAGTGGAGACCTGGGTGAGAACAGCCAGACTCACCTATATTCTTTAGCGCTGTATGAGCTTGCTCTGTGAAGGACATAATTTCTCAGTAATTACTCCCAAACTCTCTTTGTCAAAAACAAAGTCAAAGTGTACTTTATTGTCAAATCACTATGTAACAAGCATTACAAAGAGGATTGAAATTGCGTTTCACCAGACACCAGTGTGCAATTTAACTAAAACACACACACACACACACACACACACACACCATAATATATAGACATAAACAAACAGGTAAACGTATAGGCTTCCAACAAGAAGGAAGTACTGAAGTAGCTCTTCTTGGTAGCTGGTGAGGTAGGTGAAATGTGCAATATGAAAAGTGCGATGAAATGTGGTGGTAACACAACAAGAAAGGCACAGACGCACATATCCATCTTCTATCATTATGTTGTGTAAAAGCTTCTTGTAGACTGGTAAAAGATCTTGTAGGCAGTTAAATATCGGGCGTGTACTCCATTGTGCCTACAATTTTCCTTTCTTTTGTAATTTGTTCATCACCTGGATGTGCATAGAACCTCTGTGGTGACCTGACCCCCATAAAGAATGCCTAGGCTACATTAAACTGATACTGATGAGTGATGGAAAAGACTGATGAGTACTGCAAATGAGCCAGAATCAGTGCAGTCCTGCCATGTCAGTAGTGAAGTGGTAGTGCTATCGAGTTGTGATGCAGCACCAGAACAATCAAAACATCCAACATTTTGACCACTGTTGTCTCACACAAATGAGACTCCACCTTTGCATACCTTAGTAGTAACTTCAGTTTATTCAGAAATGTTACACAGTCGACTAATCAGAGCAATTATGTAGTTTGGAAATTCACATCTACATTGTTGTGAGGTGTTGTTTATTTGTATGTCTGTATATGTATTATTGACAGTTATTAAATGTGTACTGCTGGTATCAGTGCTTGCTCAGCATCTACATTTGATCTCTTGTTCTGTCAGAGCGCTTCACCAAGGTGTTGCAGGAGCAACAGCAGGATCGGGCACGCAGGGAACAGGAGAGGATCCGGCTTCTCACAGCTGATCCATTTGACCTGGAGGCCCAGGCCAAAATAGAGGAGGATATCAGGTGAAACACGCATTGACATGCCCCCAAAGGTCACAGCAGGCTGGCCTGGCGTCTCAGACGCTGGACAAGCAGATCTGGAGACCCAGATTAGCAAATCGTGAATGAGCCCCACCTTTGATTGCTCAGCCAATGGGGTTGTGTTTACTCAGATGTTTTGTCTGTCTCCCCCTGCTGTTTGCTTTTAATAACTGGTTGAGGCAGTATTTTTACCTCCTTATTTCCTTACCTGTGAAGAAGCGTGCCATTATGCGATGAATTATAAAGTTACTAAGCCATAACACAATACCAATCCGTTTCTGTTTGGTTGTTTCTACCATAGACAGCACAACATTGAGGAAAACATGAATATTGCTATGGAGGAGGCGCCTGAGAGTTTTGGTCAGGTGGTCATGCTGTACATCAACTGCAAAGTAAACGGACATCCTGTCAAGGCCTTTGTGGATTCAGGTAGTTTTCACCCTAGCTTTCAAATATCCATTTGTCTGCCATACTCCAAGAAGTATGTTTTATATCTAGATTCAGCACTTCTCTAAAATGCCTGATGAGTTGCCATTCAGGCCCAGCTTATAACCCTGGTTGTTTTTCTCCACTTTCTTCAAACCTAATGTGTACATTTTCTTTTCCCATTTTATTTGTGTGTGTTTTACTGTCCTTGTCTACTTTTCCTCACTGCTTCATACTTGTTATCATGTCATGTGCTTTCTTTGTTGGGGCAAAATTAACCTAACCCTTTTCTCTCTCTGTTTGCTATCTACCCTTTGGTCACCACTGACATTTTTGCCCCCTCTCTCTCTCTCTCTCTCTCTCTCTCTCTGTCTCTCTGTCTCTCTCTCTCTCTCTCTCTCTCTGTCTCTGTCCCCTCCAAATATGTCCCATCTTCTTTCCCATCTTGTGTATGTTCTCTCTCTCTGTCTCTGTTCTTCCCAGGTGCTCAAATGACCATTATGAGCCAGGCATGTGCAGAGCGCTGTAACATCATGCGTCTTGTGGACCGGCGCTGGGCCGGCATTGCCAAGGGTGTGGGGACGCAGAAGATCATTGGCAGAGTGCACTTAGGTAGATATCCGTGGCACTGGCTTATCCACACTCGCTCCACATGCTACTCCTTTTAAAACTGCCATGTCACAATTTCATGGAATGCTTTTGGTTTTAGTTTCATATTGAACACACCCTTGCATTTAATACACTGTGTATTTAATACACTGGCCACACATAGTAGGTAGTGTACATAGCACCACTGCCAGCTGTAGCTAGCTCTGCCTGTGTTCAGCACAGGTAGAGTGCAGATCTCTGGCTTTCCACATTTCCATCAATGCTATTCAAGGGTTGCCAAGGGATGCACCGTTCTTTAAACACTGTGCTTTTACTGGAAGAGGCTCTAAATGTAGACTGAGTGTCACATTTATTCATTGCTGGAGAACAGACTGGTTGTTATGCTAACCGAAAACATAATTATAAGCTCATTGCCGCTGTGAGTCACTTCACATAAGAAGGCCTGACCTGGATTCAATTGATATTATGTTGTTTGAATGCACTGTCTTACAACTGCTTTGAAAAAGCCCATTGTAGTTGGCCAGGGTTAGTTTGCCCCACGTGATGAGTGATGACTGTGTTTTGCTTTGCTGCTTCAGCTCAGGTGCAGATAGAAGGTGACTTCCTGCCCTGTTCTTTCTCCATTCTGGAGGATCAGCCCATGGATATGTTACTGGGACTGGACATGCTCAAGAGACACCAGGTTTGTGGGCATATTTTAAAAGTACAGTCAATAGGTGGTGGTTTTGCGTCTGGGAAAGAAATAATTGTGTTACTGTCACTGTCTGGCTGTATCCTAGTGTCCCTCCCTAAACTTAAGCTTAGAAGCCTTTACATTAGATGTAAATGGCATGAATCAGCCAATCATGAAGTTGATTCATTCCAGCTAGTTCAGGCAGCGAGTTCAGGGCTTAAGGGAGACCATCTGGTGGGGGGTTGGGGGGGCGTGATACCATAAACCCGGGTTCAAGCCTGACCCGATTTAATTCCCCAGTCCTTCCCTCTCTCTCTCCCAGTCATTTCCTGATACTCTCTACTGTCCTATCATAATAGAAGGAAAAAGCCCCCTAACAATATCTTTAAAAAATAAAAAAGGTAGACAATGGGTTTCAGCCAGTTTGACATGTTAGCCATTAACCCAGTGATTGATGTATTGTAGCACTGTGGTCACTGGGTCTTGAATGGTCATTACACATCTCAACGCAAGCCTGATGGAAGTCAGGTTTTAGCGATAGTCTAAAGGATTTCCAAATGCAGCGTGATTATATGAACTCACCTAGTACTGTTAGGAAGAAGAATAAGAGAGTTTGGTGCAACCTAGAGCAAGTAGCAAACGGACAGCGTATGCTAACTGAACAGTATTGTAGATAATGAAACTGAAAGTAAGCTTATGGTGCCATGCAGCTGCCAGTTCACAGTCTGGTCTATGTTGTACCAAATTCTCTTGTTCTTCTTCCTACAGACAGGACTCAGTGAGCTCAAACAACAGGGCAATGGTTAGAAATATTACTTATTAACCATTACTAATGGTTAGGCAATCACTTGCATTTAGTGATGTGGAGACTTTCTTTCTACCATCTTTCTGCCTCTCTGCAGTGCTCTATTGACCTGAAGAAAGGCGTGCTCCTGATTGGCACCACAGGGTCAGAGACACGCTTCTTGCCCGAGGGTGAGCTACCCGAGTGTGCCAGGCTGGCCTATGGTCCAGAGGGCCGTGATGAGCCAAGACCCGAAGAGATAGCTGACCGCGAGCTGGCCGAAGCCATCCAGAGATCGGTGCAGGAGAGCGGTGAGGAGCATGCCCTACAAGGGGAGGGGAGAGGGTCGGGTCAGGTTTCGGTACAAGGCTATTTTGTAGAATAGATTCTGAAGCATCCTTAATGAAGGCTCAGGGTTCTACTTCTATGCATATCTAGGATGAGGGGTTCTTGGACCTGTTTGTTCAAAAGTTAGGGATAAGGCAGATCTGGATTAGAAGAAAACTCCAGTAATGGAGCTGTTCAGTATATTATAGGTTTCCGTTATTGATTTGTTTTGGCTGGTTTGTTTATTGTTATTATTATCATTATATATGATTTAAATATGCAAGCCTTCTTTATTAGTATGAATTGTGGGTATTTCAGAGTTAAGATATATTGGAATACTGAAATTTAGTGGTGAGGAGAGTCCATCTCTATTAGTCCTTATGGAATTAAGACTACTACTACTAAGCCCCTTTGAGCCTTGTAGTGAAAAGCAGAAAAGCCAAGACTTCGAGTGTCTTTAGGCCACCTACATGAGCTGATGTGGGCCAATCTTAGTCCTGTAGCTGAGGCACCCCTGGGTTGCATGCTGGGTTTCTGCCTGACTGCTGTGGACTCTCTGCCATGTGCCATACTTCTGTCACAATATGTCAGCGTTTTAGCACCTCAAACCCCAGGAATAAGAAAGCTACCTGCATGCCGAAACAGAATGCACACATCTTGGGGGTAGCAACAAGTAGTTAAGCATTCTGGGGTATAAACAGAAAGTCTGAGTCTGACGAAACACACACACACACACACACACACACACACTGTATGTGTTTGTGTGTGAGTGCCATGCAGAGTCTTGTGTGTGAGTGCCATGCAGAGTCGTGTGACTAATACTTCTTGGAAGCCTAAGAGTGATCATACAAATATGTATGCACTAATTGGACTAATTTGTTGTGCTAGTCGAGAAAAAAATTCTTGATATAATTCATGTAACATGTTCAGGAGTACACATACATTCTTTCAGCTTCAGCTGGAGTGATATATTTGACAGATGGGCACATGTTTGCGTGTGTGTGTGTGTGCTAATTCTTTTTGCCTCCCATTGCATGCGGTGTGTGTGGTGTGTATGCCCTAACCCTGAGCAGGCCAGAACTGATGCATTTGTGGAGACAGCTGGAGAGGGCCGTTCCAATCAGGTAACACAAAAGCCGCAGCCAAGAGCAGTGCATCCCAGCAACACCACTAAATGTGTTTTTATGATGTTGTTCATTATGGAGCCAACACATGCCTGAACCAAAACCTCACAATTAACTCCAATATTTATTTATTTTTTTGTCAAATTTTATCAGATCACAGTAACCACAAAAACACATTCTGCATGAACAGCAAGGTTTTGTTCCAGCTTTGAGAGCATGCTGTATCTGCTGTTTACTTTTGTGTTTATTTATTTTTTATCTGTTTTTTTTTAATTGTTGAATGACTTAAGTGATGCTTCTTCCCCTCTTCTAGTAGACACTGAAGATGGACAAACTACCTCATCTCAATCAGCGCCAAAACTCTTTTACAAACCATTCAACAAAGCCCCAAGCCCCTCTCCCTCTCCCTCCACCTCAGGGGGCCAGAGTCGGGTCCTGGACCGCTCCCAGTCCGCACCGACTCCCCTGCCCCCAATCTGTGTCCCTGAACCCAACTCCACCAATCTGGACTCCCCTCTTGCCCCGTCTAGTGTGGAAGGGTCTGCTCCTCTTCCGCCAGTCCAGGAGAAGCCACCTCATCCTGCCCCCTCCCCCTCACTTCAGGAAAGTCAGTGTAGTAGTGTTCCATCTTGTTCCCAACCGGTTCCACCACCTGTCCTATCCAAACCTCCGGAGATGCAAGATTCAGTGCCATCTGCTCATCAGGAGCGACACTCTCCTGCTCCATCCAGTCTCCCAGACTCACATCCTCCACCAGAAACTTGTCTTAAAACAACTGACACACCTTCCCCAAGCAATTGCCCATCTCATGAACCTTGGCTTCCTTCAGTGAGCAGTCAGGACCCTGTGTCTGCCCCAGACAATCTGGAGCGCGACTCCTTGGCGGCATGTGAGCCCCAGGAGAGCTGTGGCTCAGGGGAGCCTCATACCTTCCCTCCCCAAGAGCCTGTTCCTCAGGAGAAGGGCTCGTCCAAGACCTGCGCTCCCAAACGGACATGCTCGCCAGCCCCAGAAGGGGGGCGTGACGCAGGGGGCAAGCGCTCCCCACTTCCTGTCCATTCAGACGGCAACACAATTGTTGACCCGCCGAACGTGGTCAAGCCATCCTGTCTGCCCTCAGAGCAGGCCACCTCAGAGGAGACCATGGAAGGGCCAGAAGGGGCTGATGACCTGGAGCGAGACCAGCCTGAGGGCGGCAGCTGTAGTAGCAACAGCAGCAGCAGCGGCAGCAGCAACAACGGCAATGGCAGCAATAACATCCCCTCTCTAGCACAGGCCTTGAAGGAACTCCACCAGCTCTTGGTGTCCAACCATGCTCTCTCCCCTCCTACCTGCAGACTGGATGCTGATGGCTTGGATCAGCAGACACCTTCTACTGCCAGATCACCAACTCCTGTTCAGGACGCAAGTGTAGATGAAAGCCTGGCCCCATGCCCATCTGAAATTCAGCCTGGGCACATCGTGGACAGCCTGGCACCTGCTGCCGACCTTGCTGATCCTTCTGAGCGAGAAGGAGCTTTGGGCTGCCAGCCAGGCACACCACCCCAGGTGGACGTGGGTGATGGTGATGAAAGAGACAACTGGTCAGAGACAGGAGAGGCCCTTCCACTCGAGGAGGACATGACCGAGCGAGAGCCTCCTGAGGGTCAGCAGGGGAGGGGTGAGGCTGATGGCCGTGATTCGGGTGATGCCCTTCGTGCCCCTGTTGCCCTTGACACCCCTCATATGCCCTCTGGCCAACCTGACCAGCAGAGCCCTCTCTCTCTGGCTGTGGGCTCATCCAGTGAGCTGCCTGCAGGCAGCTGCCCACTCTCTTCTACCACCACTCCTGCTGAAGCTCCTGCTCCTTCTTCTGTGCCGCCCCCCCCACCAGTGGCCGAACGCTTCCCTGCAGCAGACATCCAGAGAATCCAGGCTGCGGGCTTCTCGGCACAGGAGGCGGCCCAGGCCCTGGAGCAGGCCCAGGGCTGCGTGGAGCTGGCTCTGCTTCTGCTGCTGGCACGCAAGATCAGTGTGCCCACATAGACATTAGCCTGTCTGACGTGTGTAGCAGGACCTCTCCTACCATGCACCATACCATGGAGTGCATTGCTGGTTTCTAGTCCCATTCTCTGTCTCTACCTGTATTTGCAATGCGTAGCACATCCAGTGTGTCCCAGGCATGTTAAAGCAGGTGACTCGGTCAGGGGGACAGATTGCATGTGGTCTCTGCAGGTTCACAGCAGATATTTGGTGCCATCAGTGTCACTTTGAGTGGGGATTCAACATCCAGGCTGTCAGTTTGTTTGTGAGGCCATGTCCTCGTCTGTCAGTAGAACAGCTCTCTTGATAATGTATCATAATAATAAAAGAGCATATGGATACTCTTTATAGCCATGAGCACCATGATTATAAAAAGCAGCTCTGCAAAAAGAAAAACATTAAAGGATGATGAGAGGACAGAGTTTTTTTCCCTCTATTAAAAGGAAAAGGTCTTTTGTAAACTTTATCTCCTGAAATAAAAAACAAATCTCTGAGAAACTAAGGGGGAAGTTGTGGGAGAATTCATTTCCATTTGCTGTGCAGCCAATATTGACCGCTGCCAACACTGCCTCGGTCATGCAAAGAGGTGCCCAACATCTTCAGGTGAGATTGGTTCTTTTGGCAGGTACATCTCACAAAGCGTATTTGCGCTCTGCATACATTTGTTACTGCCGGTATTTCTGTACAGCTGTCTGCATCAGATTATCATGTGTTGTTTTCATCTTTTTAGATACAGACTACAAATACAGAACTTGCGTCATCCAAATTATTTTTCACACTGTGGTGATTAACACTGTGGTTGTTGGGGACATGATTTAGAGGTGCTTTTGTGTCTTATTTTGGTCTCTCATAGCTTAATTTCTGGCAATAATCTTTTTTTTTGTCTTTGTTGCCAATCCTGGATAACTTGATGTGTGTATATCTTGTGTACACCCACACAAAAAAGAGAAAGAAAATAATCGCTTTCCATCATCATATTTTGTCTTTGATGTTAAGTGAAAAGGGGTTTGGCTTTTTTGTTGTTTTGGTTTTTTTATGAAAAAAAAAAATGTTATGAAAGGATTGGAGGAGTGTGGTGAATAGTTTTTGTGTTTTTTTGATGGTGAAATAGTGATAAAACATAAGTTGTGATACACACAATGATCTCCCAGGGATTTCATGGCAGTCTTCATTCTATCCTGGTGATCTACCCTAGTGCGTGTCATGTTTTTAATTGGCCAAATATTGTAAGTAATGTCAATCCTGGCGCATCCTTTCCAGCTGTCCTGACGTCCCTCTGACATGTATCTGTCATGTAGGTGCATTTTCAATGTAATCTTGGGCCAGGTTACCAACAACATTCAGGCTGTTTCAATTATTCTGTTTGATCTTGTATACGATTTGAAGAATAAATAAAAATGGGTTCTTTATATTTTATTGACGTTTTGTCCAATGTTCATATTTCAAATGTTTTGAAGTGCAAAGAATATAGGTAACCTTAAGGTCAGGTGATAAGTGACGTAAAACCAGCAGCAGCTGATATCTTCGGTTAATGAATGGTAGCAAGCTTATTTGCAGGCCAGAGTTGAAATTTAGACCGCGCAAAGCCCTGTTGCATAGAAAATCTACCAGGTAAGCCCATGAAATACCGTTTATCTTGATTTCTTTTGGATCCGCTTTAACACTATAACTTAATAAATAATTTTAATAGAGATATTCGAAGTCCTCATTGCAGATTGCTACAACGAATGAAGAAGCCGAGATCAGTCCAACGTAGGCCCGAGGTTTAAATATGGAAAAAGAGGAATCGAGTTTATTTGAAATGTTTGGGTGAGTAGCCTAGGCGAGGTATCGGTCTTAATATTTCCACAAGCCTTGTCAAGTATCTGTCGAGTTCTTGATTGTGAGCTTAAAAGATGTTTTAACCCGAACGATTCAACAATTCATTTTGCAATGTGAAAATGTACATAAACAGGCCTAGTTATCTCTTACAATATATTGTTCGCAGTGCTGTTGGGATAGGGGCAGCATTGAGATCTGTCGCAGTCTCACCCACATGGAGTTTGAAGAAAGGATTTTTCCATTCCCCCCCGCATCAAATGTTCACAGTGCCTGACTCACAGTCCGATGAATCACGTCAGGATGTGTCTTTTCCGTCTCCACATTTGGAGGGCAAGGAGAAAGGCTGGTAAGAGGAAAGGGGCCAAATGTAATCCAACACACTCAGAAATGGAATCGGAAGAAATCTTAAATTTAAATACATAGAAACTTCGACCACAATTGCCCTTGAACGTGTTTTTATTTACACTTTAATAGTTTACATTGGTCTAAATAATTCCTCTCATTGTAGTGACTTAACGAAAGAACAGATGGACAAGGCGATAGATACCTACTTTGAGTCCAACTATTTCCAAGACCGTAAGTGCCTCTGTGTGTTTTTTTTTTTAATTTTTTTTTAATGCTATTACATCTTCCTGACTTGTTGCCACTAATCATCCCTCCTCACCTCAACTCCAGTGCCTCTCTATCAGGAATACCTAGTGACATCTGTGAAAGTTGATCTGCAGAGGGTGCACCAGACTGGTCTGGCTGACCTGATGGTGTCCCAGTGTCTTCCGGGTCTACGGTGCCGGTCTAGGTCCCCCAGGCATTCTGCAGCCTCTCCATCTCCTCCTTCTCATGTCCCCCAGGGTAAGACCGCATGCTCACTGTGGCAGGAGCTTCCAGAAGTGAAAGAGCAGGGCCTCCTGCAGAAGCTGACCTCTAAGCAAATCAGGCAACAGGAGGTTAGTAACCAAATGCCATGAAAGTGGTGTATAATTTAGTAAAATTACATTTCCCCTGTTAACATGTTCTGCTTGTTTTTCATAGTGTACGTCCAATTATTTGTAAATGTCAACTATCAAAGGTGCTGTTTGTTGATAATCTTATGCCAAGAATTAAATATGGCCTCTTTGTTTATCTGTCTGTGCATGAATCAAGACAATGTTTGAACTGCTGACATCTGAAGTCTCCTATCTAAAGAGCCTGAGGGTGGCAGTGAACCACTTCCAGTGCTCTAAGGAGCTCCGGCACACTCTGTCCTCTGTGGAGCATCACCGCCTCTTCTCCAACCTCCGCAGTGTCTGTGGGATTTCTGAGAGGTATGGAAAGTGTGCTCTTAATGACTCGTTGCTGCTTTGAATTCTCTATTTGCTGAGGAAAGTTCCTTTGTTAATGAAATAACTTGGAAATATTTAGTGATTAGGACCATTTGTATTATCAAAATGTTTAGGAAAAGTGCTGCTTCTTTTCAAACCACCTTTAACATAGGGTACACTGGCCTGCCTTGAAATGACATTTGTGCAAACAGGTCATTGTCATTGTTTTTTTTTGTGTTTTTTTTTCTCTCTTGTGTGTCCATTTTTACCATTAAGATCATTCACGGCTGACTTATCTAATCTTGACTACTGGATGAGCACTGACTGTCATCCATGTTGCATTGAGGCCAACAATATATGTTTGAGCAAACGGGTTATTTCTGTGACTGAAAATAAAGTTCAAAATGAGGTCTTGCCAAAGAACACCAGATAATCACCAAAGGTGTTCTGAGGTACAGTAAATGTTTATCATTTTATCTCAACAGATTTTTGGCTAATCTAGAGGGCCATTTCCTTGAGAATGTGGTGATGTCACAATTTGGGGATATTGTCTTGCGTCACAGAGTGGAACTGCGCCAAGTTTATGTGCCATATGTCACCAACATGATGTATCAAGAGGCACTGATGTCTAAACTGACGTATGTGTTGACCTGACTTCTTGTTGCCACTATTTCTACATGTAACAGATCTTCGTGTCGCCCTTAATCTCAGTGGAATTAGTTGAGACAGTCTCTTCCTTTGACATAGCTTTAATCTGCATCCTTTATGTCAATCCACATTAATTCTCTGTGGATCTTGGACAGGCCAGAATATTCAGTGTGTGAATTTTCTTTTGCCTTCAGGCAAGAGAACCGTAGGTTTGTGTTTGTTCTACACAAGCTGGAGAAGCATCCACAATGTCAGAGACAGACCTTGAAGTCCTTCCTGGTCCTCCCCTTCCAGAGAATCACCCGACTTAAGCTTCTTTTGGAGGTGTTGACTAGAATGTATTCATTGCCTGCACTGTAGAAACCAAGGTTGTTTTATGATTGTATGTTCTTTTCCTTCTGTCTTGTCAGACTATACTGAAGCTGACTGACCCAGACGCCTCATCACCCGAGTCTTTAACTGAAGCCATTTCTACTCTCCATGAGGTCGGATAGCAATGCTCTGTATTATGCACCATATTCCCCACAGTAAATAGTGTTTGAAGTAATCTGTTTACCACATCCATCATGCAGTCAAAAGCTGCATTCTCTGGTCCTCTTTTATTCATCCATTCGGGAGAGTAATGGCATTCTGCTGAACTTGCCGATGTATGAGAGTCCTTGCACTCACTCACTGATTCATGTTTGAATATATGGATACGTTTTCAAAAGATTGTTTGCATGTGTCGATCCTGTTTTTAGATTGTGAACGAGTGCAATCGCAATGTTCTGTTCATGAACAGACAGAAAAACTTGTGCACTTGCAGAAACTGGTTGACTTTGGCCAAATTAAGGTATAGTCTCCTATAATGTCCTTATGCTTTAATTTTATCATTTTTCTGCAAATAGACCAGTCATTAATGCTAAAGCTCTCTTTTTTTTTAAGTTGTAAGTTTAGGCTGTGGAATTCTTTCATTAATGAAACCTCATATTACTTTGTGATGAATATTGAGTCAGTATTGTCAATATTGAGTCCGAGCTGAACTCTCATGTCTTGCTGAACTTTAAGATTTTAGTTCTTTTCCAACTTTTTTCCCTCCTTCAGGCCATTCCTTTGATCACCCATGGTCGCTTCCTTGTCCATGAAGGAGAGCTGAGACACGCAAATGTAAGAAGCCGTCCGACTGTGGGCTCAGTGGTGTCATTCCATTACGTCTACATGCATCTTTTCAGTGATCTTCTGCTCATCTCTACAAAAAAGTAAGACTATCTTTGACTAACAGCCACAGATTTGTTTTTGTTGTTTTTTTTTTTGAAGTGCATTCATCAAGGATTTAGTCTTATCTTATAAAGGTTTATTGTTATTGGCTATTCAGTGATTCAGATGAATGAGTGAATGAATGAACACTGCTGCATATTGGCTATGCATTCAATTTTTTACCACATCAATACACTTGGGTTCCTAGACTGAAGTCAAGTTGGAAGCCAGTTTTGAAGCTGTTTTTTGCTTTTTGCTGTTTACATAGGGAAGGACGATTCAGTGTTCAAGACTATGCCTTGTTCCCTTGCAATGTCCACACAGAGGACATAAAAACAGATGTCCTTGGCCTTCCAGAAGAATCATTCTTGCTCCATTTGACTCCAAGCCACAATGGGGCGGCCACTGCTCTCATTCTGGTGGCTAGCACACGGTAAAGGACCTGTTTTGTTTATATGTTAATGTTTTCAGTCAGCCAACTAAATTCATGCTAATGTCACCTTAATTGAGATAAATATGCGGTGAAAAATGTGCGATTTATGGACAGAAATGAGAGGGACATTTGGGTCAACGCTCTCAATTCACAAAAAGATGACAAAGCACAGTCATGCTGACCTTAAGGTAATGCAAAAATTATTTGATGAGTATGATTCTTTTGATATTTTAAGTCTGCAGTATCCTGATTGGACAGTAGACCCTAATTTTTTTTATCCATTTTAGAGTGGTGAGCGCATTGTCAAGAAGTACTTTAAAAAATATTGTTTTTATTTCCATTATCTGAATAAATTGTATAAATAAAATGGATTTTAAGAATACTTGAGTTGCAGCTTGTTTTATGAATAAATATGTATGGTATGTTTTGAGGTTGATGTATGCTTTGTGTCTTTTGCCACTTGTTATCTATTATATAACCAGCGATTCTTTTTAAATGGCTTCATTTCTTTTAAAATTACAAATGAATTTAAAAAAATACAATCTCTGCTGTAAAATGTACAGCTGAAATGCTTGTTGTTCAATGCGGACATGTAAAATAATAACCAGATAAAGACCAAGACCAAATCAGTCACCAAATCAGGTTTGTTAGTAAAACGTTTCAAACCGCAACTGCAGAAATGTTATTGAATTTTTTATTGAATTGTGTGTTAACTTGTACATGCACTGTAATGTTTAGCCTCATGGTTATAAAGATCAAGCCTTTTTCATCCCAATCCAGCACAAGGTGCTGTATGCTTATCCTAATATCAGATGCGAAATTTGCAAAAGAAACTGTCCTTCTAAAAAACTTTTGACCACAGCTGTAAGAGTGTCCAAAGAACAGGAGCATGGTTTTATATACATAATCATAGAAGTGATTTAGATGTCGATCACCATCTCACTGTGTTACCATGCGCATGCAAATTAAATTTAATGCAGGCAATTTATTGATATACTCTGGCTGAGGAAAGACTAACGACTGAAAACTTAGATTTTGTAAAAAAAAAAAAAAAAAAAAAACACCCCACTTTTCCTCTTTCTTTCATGCAGGCAATTTTGACCTGTAGGCCTACCTCCAGTGGTTCCTACAGTGTCTTACTCAGGTTTCAGGATCTTCAACATTAGGATGAAAGAAGTGCTTGGATAAGCCTATGTGAAAGAATAGTGCCAAGTTAGGTTACGCAAGTTGGGCTCACAATAAAATAAATTAACTGTTTTAAAGAACATTTTCTTCTAACCACATTGCAATGTGACAAAGATGTCTTTCATGAATTAAATGTGTCCACTTACACATTCATCAAAATACTAGACTTTGAGGTTTATTTTTGAATGTTCTATGAATGTTTGAGTGAGTCTATTAAAAGCAAACTACAGTTTCACTGTAGTTCACTGTTTACAGTTTCACGCCATCGATGTAGGCTTTTATTTTGACAGTTTTTGACAGACCGGAAGTGTCGTTTAGGACACATCTTATCCTAGAGTCAAGCACAGAGTTCGGGCAGCAATGATTTCCAGAGAATTCTTCAGATGTTCCAGTGTCACTATGCAGTTTTAATAGGAGCACTTTGGTGTCACTTATAAAAATTTGAATCCAGACGTGCATATCCATAGTGATTAATTTTCTTTCAACAGAAGCGTTTTCATATGACTCGCAGACTGAGAATAGATACTTTCCAAAATGTTGAAACCACTTATTTATTTATTTTTAGATTTATTTTTTCCTTTCAATCCACCTATATTTAATTTTATGTGAATTTCAGGCTGGTGATAGTCATTTGTCGAAATCTGTTTGGATATCAATGGTCAAATAAGGTCATGGGACTCTTGTTTTGGCTGCTACGGTTGCCTGTCGACCGGATGTTGTCGCCAGCTTCACATGACTTTATCAGTCTCGTCTGCCGCCTCTTCTGTAGCAGTGGCTAACGCAGACGAATCTAGGCGCGTATTGGTGTTTTCAGAATCTTTTCTTCTCCAGCGCCGCACCATTAAAATAATACTCAGTTTCTTAAAAAACAACACTTATTTTATACCTATCCCTGGCGTCCTTAGACATTTTAAGATACGCAGGGAGGCCTGAGCCCCAACAGACACAAAGGCCATGAAGCTCACGGACAATGTGTTGCGGAGTTTCAGGGTAGCTAAGGTGTTTCGAGAGAATTCGGACAAAATCAACTGTTTTGACTTCAGTTCGAATGGCGAGACTGTAATATCGAGTAGCGACGACGACTCGATAGTCTTATATGACTGCCAGGAGGGAAAGTAAGGGGACTTTTAGCAACATTATGTTGTAAATCACAATCATATTTGCTACATGGCTGACGTTAGTACACGGTAGATGCAAGCTAACGTTAGCTAGCTGCTGAGCTTTTCAGCTGGCGAATTAGCTCGCTAGCTGACCCAGAACCTTTTGTCCTGTATGAAATTTGGCCAAAATATTTTGCTAGTAGTAAGACTTTGGGTCGAAAAGCAATATTCAGTCAGTTAACGTTAGATAGCAACTTAGTCAAAATAGTTGAATTATGTCTGGTCTTTTGCATAGCTGATTTGGCTAGCTCACGAGCGTAGATAAGCAGGATAGCTAGTTAGCTAGCTAAATTAACACTCCCTTTGAGCACGAGGATTATTACGGCACGCAGTGGTATCCATCGGTACCATAGCTGCCACGCCTCTCTCCATAACCAACATTTTAGTCTAAAACGTCCCAGTGGACTAATTTCAGAATTCGTATAATTTACCAGTGGTAACATAATATTGCTGCCCTTTATACAACAAGTAACCTTAATTACATTGAATAGGCCCATTTTCTTTGTGATAAATACAATACTAAATTGGCAGATGCTGATGGCTCAGTGGTTGTAGACTTGGGGTGCTTGCATCACTGAGTCACTGATGTTGATCACTGTTTTTTGTTTTGTTCTGTTTTTCTTTCTTTTTGACATAGACCTAAGCGAACCCTGTACAGCAAGAAGTATGGCGTGGACCTTATCCGATATACACACGCAGCCAACACAGTTGTCTACAGTTCCAACAAAATTGATGGTATGTGAGTTTGTTATACTTCATGTTTTGGAAGCATAATGTAACCACTACTGACTTCTCAAGGTCATATATTAGCATTTGATGCCCCCCCCCCATTCCCTCCACATGTGTAGACAAGTGGTTCTGGAGTAGTCCTTGTCATGCTGTGTTGATGGAGTCTGGTGTTACAAAGTTGCGCTGTAGTTGCCTTTGCTGGGAGCCTGCTTGCCCACCCTGGTCTGAGGTAGTTGTTTGTACAGTTTGAGGGTCTGTGATTCCGCCCTTTACTGGAGCTAACTGTACATGCTACTGCCTTGCCCAGGCTGGAGCCACGTCATCGTCCCTCTCTCACTGTGTGCTTCCTGCTAATGTCATCATGCATTCTAGATGATGCTTCTTGTACTCTGTTGATGTTGATTGTTAATGTTGTCTAGTATTTGTAGTGACTGTGTGTAGAAGAGGCAATGGCCGGTTGCATGTTCAACATTTTTATCCTGTTACAGACACGATTCGGTACCTGTCTCTACATGACAACAAGTACATTCGGTACTTTCCTGGACACAACAAAAGGTAATGACTCAATAAAAGATTCAAAGATCCATTTCATGTTTTTAAAGAGACTGACTTATGACTCCAAGGGTCTCTCTCACATCTGCTCTGGTCACATCTCTCAGGGTGGTGGCACTCTCCATGTCACCTGTGGATGATACCTTCATCTCTGGCTCACTGGACAAGACCATTAGACTCTGGGACCTCCGCTCCCCAAACTGCCAAGTAAGCCAGACTCAGGCACTGTCCAGGCTGTCAGATTATCTCACTCAGTGAAGGATATTTTAGCACAAATTAACACAATATTAGAGAATTAGGTCTGCAGACTTTTTTTTGTCTTTGTCCAACTAACTGACTGAAAAGTGTCTCGGTTTGTTGCTGGTGCTGGTTGTGAATTTTCTCTCTCTTTCTTTCTTCCCCTCCCTCCCTCTCTCTCTCTTTCTCTGCTGACCCTCTTACCCCTCATCCACAGGGCCTGATGCATTTGCAGGGGAAGCCAGTGTGTTCCTTTGACCCAGAAGGACTGATCTTTGCAGCGGGCGTCAACTCTGAGATGGTGAAGCTTTATGACTTGCGCTCCTTTGACAAGGTGAGGATGAGGATTATAATGACTTGTAATGTGGTGCTCTGGGTCAGTGATGGCCAACAACAAGCACTGAAAAGCAAGTAGTGTTTTTGTGGTTGTGTTTAAAGTGATTAGTTTCAAACTGAAAAATAAAACAAAACATTGGTAAATGGCTGTGTTGTGTAAGGTTTTGGGAAATTTTGTAGCACATTCAACATTTAGTTGCCATATATCAGAAATTGTATGTTTGTCATGGGTTAATTTACATTCTTGTCATGTAGCAGCAGTTTTGCCTATTGGGAATGTTTAAATAACTTAACTGAGTGAACCCTAAAAAATATTTTACTGGGCAGGTTTTCACCATTACATTTTTTGCCTTTTTAGGGTCCGTTTGCCACTTTTAAGTTGCCCTATGAGCGCACGTGTGAGTGGACCGGCCTGAAGTTTAGCAATGACGGGAAGCTGATCCTGGTTTCCACTAATGGGGGAACTCTGCGCGTCCTTGATGCCTTCAAGGGGGCTGCTCTTCATTCTTTTGGGGTAAGGGAGGAGATCTGTGTTCCCCCAAGATGTTTGTTTGTCCTGAAATGTTTTTAAACGTATGTGTATTTATACATACATCCTGTGCAACTATTATTAAATTTAATTATAATTTAAAATAATAAAAATATATAAAATTATATAGATTGAATCTTCATGGTATCTTGTTGGCATTGTTTCTGTAGGGCTACAACAACAGCAAAGGGGTGATTCTGGAGGCATCATTCACACCAGACTCTCAGTTTATCATGATTGGTGAGTCTAAAATTGCTACGCAGGGCTACCTGCTAGCCTAGTGGCTTATGGATAAGCTCAGTGATGAATATGTGGAGTTTGAGGAATTGTAACAGTGAGTGTTTTCTTTTTTCCACCCTCTCCTTACATGTTGTCCAGGCTCTGAGGACGGCAAGATCCATGTTTGGAATGCAGAGAGTGGCATGAAGGTTGCTTTGCTAGATGGCAAACACACTGGACCCGTGACCTGTCTACAGTTTAACCCCAAGTTTATGACCTTCGCCAGTGCCTGCTCCAACATGGTGAGAGACACTGTCACTTATTCAGCCATGCAAACTCCTCAAAATTCGCCGTTTTGGAATCAAAATGGGCCATCTACGTGGTCCATGCAGATCTGATGAGAAAATATTTGGGGGGCAGGGGCAAGGGCAAGCGTGGCCATGACTGAACATGACCATAGTCTGTATAACGTGCGCAAATGTGAACTCAGAGCTGTAGATGGAATCAGGATGGGAGAACTAGACTTGCGGCAGGATCATGGCATGTTATATCAAGCAACGTGGCACATGTACACTTTCACGAGGAAAAATTGGAGTAGACCTTTTCAAGTTAGAGATAGGCTACCATTTGTCTGTCAGTGGATTTATCATTGTTATTGATCGATTGATCGATACTGGTATTTCGGACAAAATGAAGGCCTGAATGAACTAGAACCGGCAAAAATGTTTGTCAGACTGTAAAGAATGTTTTTCACAAAAAAACATGAAGGGCTGAGTAGGAGTAGCTTTCTTTGTTATTAATTGTTGGCATTTAGCAAATGCTTTGCACATTCTGCAATTTTCAGATACATGTAAAACAACGCAGACTGTCCAAATAAGAATTATCCCTCAGCATCTAATATACCCATAACCCCGAAGTCTAGTAGTCTAAAAGTTCAATTGCAAATTCAGTCCCAAACAAAGAAGGCATCATTGGGAGAAAATATAGGCTACTGATACAGGGTATAGTGCAGCAGCCTGATACGCTGACTACGCCTAGAGAAAATGATCATATTTGCATCGGAGGGCCTGAGCACTAGAGGTGCATCTGCGGTGGCCTGCTCCGGAGGTGTGAAACCTTGTTGTTTCTTTAAGGATGATTACATTTTTTCTTTCTTTTTTCATTAATCATACATTTTCATAGAGCTCTCTTGGTAACACCAGTTAGTTTGAGTGCAGTGCAGTTATGCAGAGGCCATTAATTCCCTGTAGTAAGCTAGAGCTGATGTTGCTTCTTGTTTTGTGTTTGCATAGTTAACAATCTCACCCATGAATGTTTCAGTGCTGTCCCATAATTGCATTTGTGTCCTTTGCATTGAATGTTTTATGCAGTTCAGTTCATAATTTGTTTCTTGATGGGTGTTTCAGTACAGCTGTTGCAGGCTTTATAATATGCTCGGACAAGCCTATATAGGGATAAAAGAGATTAGGGAATAAATTATATCTGTTGTAAACTGACAGCGTGGGCCCTCATATTCTGTCATTCACAATGGAGGTACTTGGAAAGCTAAATATTTTATGTTGTGCTAACGGCTTTTCCAGCATCCATAAATCTGTGGCCCAAAGCAAGCTCATGCATGCATTCCAGTATGTGTTAAATTGAGTATTTCATAGATTGCTATACTGTACATTTGTACTCTGTGTTATGAAGCATCAAAGTACTCCCGTCAATCTGTACTAGTGCCTTTTTCAAAATCTCGGCCTCCTCAATGGAAATGCATGTAATGCCAGTTAAACCTGTTTGGCAAAAATGTAACTCTTGCGCTGGAAGCGCAAAGTCTGCACGGAAGTCAGTGGAGCTCGTTTGTGTACCACGCATAAACTGCCATTTGCCCGCTCGCACACTCTTCTCACCTTTTTCACCCCTGAAAAGTTTGCATGCCTATTTTCTCTTCCTGACATTCTCACATTCACGCACACTTGTTCACATGATTCACTGCCAGAGAAAGCTAATTGTGATTGAGTTGTGAAAATGGCAGCCAGGTAAATGGCCGATGAAGTGAACATGGGTTCCATGATGGCTGAGGATGTGAATGTTTTGTATAATAGAATTTCATATGTGCACAGTTATATAACACAGTCCTGTTTTATTCATACATTGGTAAACTTAGTGTTGAGTCACTGCCTGTACAAGCACTGACACCTTGTTATGTGTAAATGAAGCCCTCAAATATCTAACACATGGAAAATTATGACAGATGATTTTAATCACTCCTTGAAATGCAGATCACTCAGACCAAAATTAATGGTCTCAATTTAAAGGCACACCACACATTTAATGCTGTTTTTAGGTTAATTTACCAGCTCCATAGTCACTTTATTGGTGAAATGGCTCATTATGGGGCAAATGAAGGCTCTCTCGGCACCCTCTAGTGCTTATTCATGCAGTTACAACCCTTTTCTGACAGATTTTTGATGGTGAGCCAACGTCAAATGAATCCAAAACTGAATGAAACTGAAATTTCGTGTTTATTTGTTTATACGTGTTAGTCAGTGTAACTCTACAAAAAAGATTATTGCTGGTTCCTATTCTTTGGTTTGCAATTTGGTTAGAATTTACGACGTTAATTTAAGAAAAATTGGCAAAAGCAGGGGGGGTTTCATCTGTGAAAAATCTCAGACTTGCCTAGTAAGACTAAGCTGCCCACATTCACACATCAAGACGTGTCAGACATGTTTTGTCAAATTGTCCAGCAGCATAGATTGTATTTTAGTAGAGGAAATGGATGTGACATAGAAAACTTTGAATTTTCTCCTTGTTTTAACCCCTATGTATATGCCAATGCATTTATCCTTAAATTTTTGCACCACTTTTTACGTAGTCTACCTTTAAGCAAAGTAAACCTCTTTGCTCCTAAAAGCTGAGGGATATATGGTCATCCGTCTAACAGTTTGTGCCCTCTCTCTAGGCTTTCTGGCTACCCACCATTGATGATTAAGATCAGTTCAGTCTGTAATGGAGTATGAGTGCCACCACACCATGGCTCATGGCTCATCACATCTTGTTCCACTCCAAGACAAGAGGGGGCAGTGTTCGTGAGGCTTTTTTCCCCCAGGAGTTACAATTCTCAGTTGGACTTACAGATTTGTAAATACGTTTAGCATCAGCAGTAATATGTTATTTCATGTTTGATTATGTTCCTTTTTTTATATTGTTATCAATAAATCCTTTAATCTGAATGTGTTTCAGATGTTTGAAATCATCCACTTATGACTGATAAAACATTTGATACTTGCAGAATTTAAAGCAACACTTTGTGACAATATGCCACTAGTTGGAGGTCCTTTTATCAGACAAATTTGTCTTGGTTTGACCAATCGGCAATATGATACGAAGGACGGATAAACGCGTGTGCTATTCCCACTAGCCATCCAGGGTATGCACTGTGCAGTTCTGGGTGTAGGGTGTGGAACTACTACAAAAAAAGAGAACCTTTACAGCATGACACTAATGACCATAATTGCCATCAAACACCAATTAGCAGTACCAGTCAGTCTCTGCGAGGTGTCTGAAAGGTTTTGTGTCTTTCAGGTGGCTAGTCCAATAGTTTTACACCAGAACCTTTTAGACAAACTGATCAAGCTTTATTGAACATTATGGACTAAACTAACTTGTGACATTGAAGCTGCCTGTGCTAATTATGATTTTATGCTAAATGGTTCATAGAAGCTGTCCTCATAACATGTCAGACCTTTCAGTTACACTTAACCCTCATCAGCCTTAGAGACCCTTTGGTTTATTGCTTTATAGAAGCTCATGAACTGTAGTTATCACTTTGACAAAAAGAAAAAGACTGAAAAATGCTGAACATTTGCATTCTGGGGTGAATCTATATTCCAGTGCACATGAGTAACTGCACTTAATTCAGAGTGTGTTTGACCTCCATCCTGTGACACCAGGGTGGTCCTGCATTATTAAGTGTGACTCTTCAGACCTGAGGATCAGAGACTATCACCTTAAACCAGCAGTGGAAGTGCACTCACAAACAGGATAAAATGTCACTTCTCAGTCCTGGCCTCTCTCTTTCATTATTGATTGTGTTTATACAGAGGATGGAATCTAGTGAGCATCCATTATTCAATTCACAGTGTTGCCCTGATGCATAGCATAGCATCCATTATACCCTGGGGAGCTTATGAAGAGTTGAACAACTAGCTTACTGTGAGTTAAACCATGTGTGTGTCTGTGGCCATATTAACATCTTTAAGATAACAAACGCAAGAATTTGATCACAATTCATTACATTAAACCATAGACTGAAAGTGTTTGAATAAGACACTTGGCTAGATGTGGCACATGCCTCCTTATCAGTGCAGTCAGATAAACGTGCAGTGAGCTGCAGAGGTCATGAACCAACCTGCTAAGTCATCTTGCATCCACTCTGCTACGCGGCTCCTCTCTGGCATCGATTACACGCCTGCCGGCAATACGAACACTGAGAGCATGTATGTGACGTCACACACGAACACGAACACCTGTTTGCGCTGCCTATATGGATTGATCTACAGGGAGCTGTCAGTGACACTTTTTTGAAGTATCAATTCCTTGATTCTCTATACTGAGGCATACAGCTTATTCTCCTTAGTGCTCCTCACCTCCTTTTTCTCCATTCAAGGGTCTGTTTGATACGAAAACTCATGAGACATTTTTGTTATGATGACAAGCATCATACTCTGTGCTTTAGCCAGAAGCCTTGAAGCTTTGCTATTTATTTGTGAGCTGGGTAAGTGGCAGAGAATATTCCACTGATGTCATTGACCAGTAGATGGGTGGAGGTCAGTAAGTCAAAGTACAT
The DNA here is from genome assembly GCA_015244755.2 of Tenualosa ilisha. NCBI lineage: Eukaryota > Metazoa > Chordata > Actinopteri > Clupeiformes > Clupeidae > Tenualosa > Tenualosa ilisha. The sequence goes on from PYXC01000455.1 coordinate 1,081,938, forward strand.
CATGTACTCAGTTCCATAAAGAAGAGGATGAAATAGGGCTAAAATATTGACAGGGCTAAAATATTGACATTAAATACCTTTACAGCCTAATACCTAAACCTAAATACCTTTACAGCCTAAATAGCAGAGTGAAAGAAAGGTGTAGAATCTGGTCTCACAGGTTTGGTCATACAAAATTCATATCCTATGTGTGATTGTTATATCTGCAATATCTAGGCCTATATATCATAACATTGATCAAAACAATGACCAGGGCAAAAACAGTTGACCAGGGCTTATTTGTGATTTTTTTGATCATAGCATCAATTTTGAAATGTGTTAAAATCAGTATCAGGTCAATAACATTCCTTCATTGTGTTACGAGGAAAATGCAATTCTAAAGCCCTTATATTTAATTAAATCAGTGAAAATGCAGGACTGCAAAATCCTGAAGGTTGAGTAAATTGGATAATCATTCTCAGTAACCACAAAGAAATGTTTTCCTCCCAGCACATGAGCAGCACTGTGCCAAGTAATCATTTCTAGTGTCACGTGGTAGATTATGACTAGAATAGTGGGTGATTTCATCACTTTAGTTTTTTCTCGATTTCCCTTTGTAAATAAATCCAGACCATGTCATCTCTGTATGCAATCCCAGATCCTCTCTCGCTGTTTGTGCTGTTTTTTCCACTTTCTCCCAGTGACTTTACACATTTAGCAAGGGGGCTTGTGTCTTACTGTGGTGCTTGTGAGGGGTGAAGAGTTAGGTGGAGGAGAGGGCGTTATCTGAAGCCAGACAGCAGTCAGTGGCAGCTAAATTTGGGGCAGGGGAGATCAGGTTCCCACTGCATACACACATGATCCTGTCCTAGTTACAGGACCCCCCACCCCACCCCCCAGTCCAGCCACCGTACCCTCTCTCCCGCTCTCTAACTGCTCACTCACTAACTCAGTCACTCACATGTTCTCTCAGAGATATCACCCACTCCGTGGTCACTGCCTGCTATCTCATCAGGCTGCTCTCACTTCTTCCCTGAGTTTTATCTTCTCTCTCCCTGTCTACTAGGGTTCTCTCTCTCTCTCAGCTTCAGTCTTTAGTCTTCTGCTTCTGCGTCTGTAGCGCGGTACAGCGGCCTCTCCTCTTCCTCCGCCTCAGTTCTCTCTCCTTGGGAGAGCCTTGCTCAACTGGTGGGCACAGCACAGAGGGGCCATTCGGGGCAAACATGTTCTTGGTGCTGGTGGTGACGGATGAGTTGCGGGAGTTCCTTGTGAGGGCGCGGAGTGGAGCGGCCATCCGGATCATCCAGGTGCTGATCCGGGACGGTGAGTGGAGTAGCCAAAGGAGGGGAGGTCCTGACCAAGGACTAAAGAGAGTGGGAGATTAACACCGGGTGACAGGCACTGCAGAGGTGGGTTTCCCTGGGATCAGAGGTTAAACAGCAAATGAGATAACAGGTGAACAATGCAAGTCAATGGTTTGAGCATGCCAGTCAGAAATAGTGTAATGTTTGCAGTTCATGTGGATGACTGATCCTCAGAGTTATTTTAACACTGTGGATCAAGACTTAATAATGTACTTATTGTGCCATCAAACTATTTTTACAGTGCTGTTTCTAAGCAAGCAACACACACAGTATTTTTTTCTTGTGCTGTACTACTGGGATTGTCTACAGTTTAGAACAGTTCAATTAGTTTCAGTTTCAATTAGCAGGGTCAGGAATTAGAGCAAAAAAAACGTTGTCTGTTTGTGCAAACCTTACAAAATATCACAGTGTGGTGTCATTCTCCGTCACTCTCATGAAACTAAAAGACTGCCAATAAAAGTAGGTGCCAGGTCATCAGATTTCTTCTTAATTTACTTTTTCAGATTGTGCTGACAGATTAAAACAGAAGTGGGTTAGTTTGGTGACAGCACAGTTTGCAGGCCTTAAGTAAACTGGTGTTTGGTACTGGTAAACTGGTGTTTACTTAAGTTGTTTGGAGTTTTACAAAATTGAGCAACTTTTTTGCCTGAGATGCATTGATGTCAAAGGATTTCTTTTCCGCTTGACATCCAAGGATTTCTTTTCTGTTAGGGTGAGACAAAACCTTTGAGTGTAATGCAAGATATGAGTTGGCAAACCTGCCATTACCGTGGTATAGAAAATGAATCACATAATATTGGTCTGAGCATGAGGCAACAGTTTTCCACTTGCAGGAACACAAACACATTTCTCAATCAATACGCAGTGACATCAGCTGTCAACTTGTTTATTTACCTAGAATGATGACTTTTTTTTCAATCATCAACTCTCATGAGCTGATAAAGACTGTCATTATCTCTGCTATTATCAGCTGTTAATTATTGTGGTCTGTGTGGCCCACACAGCAATACAAACTCTCTCTGTGTGTGTGTGTGTGTGTGTGTGTGTGTGTGTGTGTGTGTGTTGGTATGGAACATGATGTCCTGTAAAATCTGATCTTACTATCTAGGTTGATGTGACCTCATTGCTCTTCATGTAGATGAGAGAAAAACAGACAATCTGACAATCTGAAGTCTAGTGATCCACACAGAGCTCTCTTGCGCTTATGTTAACAACATCATTCCAGCTACTGGCATCTCCCACCACACTAAACTGTAGTGTAGTCAAAGGATGTCTTTATTTGCAGTGAAGGGTGAGGCACACCAACACTTCAACTAGGGCTGACCAAACCAGGGCTTCAGATTAGCTTCTTCATAGTGAGAAGTTTGCTAACATGTTAACCAGTTGCTTATGTGCTTCTGAGCCTTTCGCATTGCTTAAACCCCTACCACTGAGCAAGATAGCATATATCTGGGGTAGCTAACGTTAGTGCAAGCAACAGGTGTTTATCTGTCCTTTACATGAACCTAAAGAGTTCCATCAAAATAAATTTAAACGTGCTACCAAAACTAGTTGGCCATACAAAATTCCTTTACATAGTATAACATAGACATAGTATATAACAGCTTTACATAGTATATAACAACTGTTATAATCTTGCAACTATTAGTTCAAAGTGCTACTAAATAATGTGAGAAGTGATATTTTCAGGCTGTCCCTATCTGCTGCTACGGGTTGCTTAATGGTTGTGGGAGTTGCTTAGTGGACAAAATTGATAAAAAGAGAAAAAGGGGGGCCTCTCACTATGTCACAGTGAGGTCAGTATAGAGATTGGCCAACGTGCCCCACCAAAACAACAACAAATATTTTGAGGTGGAAAATGATGTGGGTGTCCAAACTAATGATGCAACCTGCCATCAATAACCCCTATTGGACTAGATGACTCCCTTTCAATGAAGTCACTAATTAAAATGCTATTGAGTCAGAGGATAAATAATGTGACCTGTGTGGATGATAAACAGCTCTTACACAAGCTCCCACTAATATATTGCCCTCGTGGTCTTGCTTGGATCCCAATTGACTGGGTGATATCATTTCAAAGCTACGGAGATTATTTGGTCACGCGGGGTGTTTGCAGATCAGCACAGCGTGTGTGTGTTTCTGGGCAGTTTCTTGGGGGTCACTGAAATGTGTGGGCTGTTTTGGGTCCCGACAGAGGTATGTAGACACACTGCTTTGGGTCTCTCATTCAGTTGGGTGTTGTCTCCGGGCTAGGACACATCCTGCCATCTGCTGGTATTTTCAGACCACCATGCACAGTGTTCCTGTGAAAGGCTAGATTTTTTGTCATTCACTTTTTCTGTTACCTATTTGGTTAACAACACAAAGTACACACCTCCCTTTTGTCAGGTTTTTGTTGCTAGCCCTCATTTTTAAACAATGAGCTGGTTGCCTTGTATGACACCTCACTTTTGCCCTGATTTACCATGAATACAGACTACATATAGTTAAGGGGAGAATCTGTCAATAGTCTAGGGTGCCTGTGGTTATGTTGACATAGTATTATACATGGAAGTATATTAGTATGGCCGTGTCTGTACGGGTGAGCGTGTAGTATGAGGGTGATTGTGAGTGTGCGGGGGCATTTGTGTGCGTGTGTGAGAATAGCCAATGGAAAGTATGTGTCTGTGCTGATAGCCGGAATGTGTGGAAGCTGAGAATAGCAGCTGCCGCAAAAGATGGTCAGGAAATCCCCCAGCACCATCCAAGGCCATTGCAACTTTTGGACCATGTGCATGGACGGGTAGTTTTGTCTGCAAGTGCACTCATAATCTGACTGAATGGGATTGACCAATGTTTGTTTTCATGGACTGAAGTCTGTACCTAATTATATATATATATATATATACATATATATATAAAAATTCAAAAAAGGACCTCTCACTACATATCAGTGAGGTCAGTAAAGAGATTGGCCAACATGCCCCACCAAAACAACAACAAATATTTTGAGGTGGAAAATGATGTGGGTGTCCAAACTAATGATGCAACCTGCCATCAATAACCCCTATTGGACTATATATATACTGTATATATGACAGCAATCATTTCTATAGTGAAAGCCATATTCCTGACAATACTGAAGCAAATATTTAGACAAATGATTAGTGCTGGACATGGAAACACAGATAAAGAGACAGAGCCTCCATTCGTTGCTCTTTTAGCAGGTCAAGCGGGGTTACCTGACGCTTTATAAATGGACCTGCAGGAAGACTTCCATTTGCGTGTCTCACGGCCCAGTCATTTCAGACACATACACACACCTGCTCACAGCAGCTGCTGTCCCTTTGAGATACTGTATAGAGCTAGTCATGAAATGAATGGGAACAATGGACTTTTAATTTGGCGGAGGCCATTTCAAATGATCTGAAGTACTGTGTCTCTTTAAAGACATACTGTATGCATTTAGTAGAGCTGGGAACACGAGACAATACACAAGAGAAAGTGTGTTTTTATACAGTTTAAGGGCAAAGTTAAAGGACAAATCCACTGTGAATCAGTCAATAGCCTTGTTGTTCAAGGTCACTGAATGCTGTCAGTAGGAAAAAAAGTTGCTAGTTGCTAGTTCACTATTTGGTCTATGTTGTATCACATTTTCTCATTCATTTTCTGACTGACAAGGCACTTGGTGACCTTGAGCAACAGAGCTATGGATTGATTCACATCGTATTTCTCCTTTAATATGACAGAGAAAATGACATGAACACCATGATAGGGAGCAGGACAGCAAGAAATGCCGATCGTAAAGAATAGAAGGAACGAATAAATGAAGAGTGGAGGAGAAGGCTGACAAAGATGAATGAATGTTGATTAATAGTTAATAGACACGTGGTGAGAGGGGGATGTCATTTAAGCCCCGTGCTGACAGTCAAATGGTTAGAGAGAGCACAAGGAAAGGAGGGATGAACTCTGGTGCGAGACAGCAGATGAAGATTTCATCTACAGTCATGAAAGACAACATAAAAGAAGACTGTGTATGAAGCGCGCAGGCAAGAAGACTGTGTGTTTGGGTCATGTGAATGTGAACACACCTGTGTTCTGTAAGACGACTCATAGGTGATATGATCCGTGTATGTATGAGACTGGCAAGGTGATCTGTGTGTCTGTAGCATGACCAGGTGTGTTACCGAGAGGTGGAATTGGAGCAGTCTGTTCACTTGTTGTATGTAACGTGAGGTGATGTGCTGGGTGACGTCAAGTGTCATGTGACAAAAACGAAGTGATCTTGCTAGTCTGCTGAATGCAGAGGCAATGTTCTCATTCTGTGGAGAGCATTCATAAGGGCACGAGGTCAAGACTGACTCTTGTGTCAACAACAGCACACTTTTAGCAAGACACTGGCCCCTCAACAGCACAATTTTAACAACACCGATCCCTGGTCTGAACTGGTCTATATGAACGTATATGAAAAGGGTTATCCCTGTTCTTGGTAAGTAGAAGAGGGACATGTCAAAGCTGTCTGCGGTCTGTTTGTCACATACATGCTGGGCTTAAAACATCACAGGAGGCCACTTCAGAGTAGCCTGGTTACAAAACTAGTTCCTCGTACTACACTTTGCTTTGTACAGAGGGTCTGGACATTCAGTAGTTTGAAACGATTACTTGCTGGAGGTGTTGAAGTTTAAAACAGTTTGATCAGTCCTTGACCGATAGCCTGCTTTGACTGATAGCATTCAAGCTCAGTGTTCACAACTCCTCCATGTTCACTGATTGGATGCAGAGACAACAACAGTGGAGTCAGGAAGTTGTATTGGATGTCATTAATAACATCTGTGCTAACCCTGCGACTTCTTGGAAAATGGCTGCTGTGAAATGGGGCCATCGTGTGGAAGTGTGTAGGAAGGTGTGGCCAGGCTGATTTCAGAGTTGAATCCCCCTAAATCATAAGCCCTGAACCCTCAAAGACTTATTACATCCGTAATAAATCGACTTCACGATTGGCTGTAGGGCATGTAGGGCACTGGAACTGAGCCATTGTCTCAGCATAATTCTGCAGGAGGCCACATGTACACACTCTGCAAAATGAGAGTCTGATTATCATCTCTGCTTATAATGTGAGGCTTACTGTACAGTGTGCAAATGTTAGGACTGCAGCTATAAGCCGTTATACTGCAACATGTTTGTGAAAACTGTTGGGGGGATTGAATTATCATGCTTGTGTCTTTCAGTGAAGCTATGCTAAGAGCATATGTGATTTGTGTATTATGGGGTGTGCTGTAAGTGATATTTCAAGTATGTGATGTGAGGTTATTTTATGGTGTGTGGAACGTGGTTACTGTTCATGTGACACTGAGATTGTTATTGGGTTTGTGGTATGTTATTATGGCCTGTGTTATACAGTTTATGCATAAGGCTATTATGGAGCATGTCATAAATCATTGTTTTAGTTTATCTGTGGGTTACTGAAGAGAGCATAACAACGATTGCGTAATATAATGGGTCTTCATGACGTGTGTGTAGGCAAGGGTGCTTATGGGGTGTATATTATGGGATAAGTGTATGGGGTTACAACAGGGTGTGTGATGGTTGTTGTGTTGTGTGTTTCAGAGCAGCTGGTGCTGGGGGCATACAGAGAGCCGTCTCAGAGCTGGGAGCGTGACTATGACTCCTTCCTGTTGCCGCTACTGGATGATCAGGAGCCCTGCTACATCCTCTACCGGCTGGACACCCAGAATGCACAAGGCTATGAGTGGATCTTCATTTCCTGGTCACCTGACCAGTCTCCGGTAACTAGGTCCCACTTCAGACAATCACACACACATACACACACACACACACAATATGAACAAAGAGAGAGGGATGCACACAGTGGTTGATGCAGACACACACACTGTACATACCAGGGTTGTACAATTAATTAAATCGACTGATTATGCCTTTCAACAATTATGAAAACAGCATCATCATCAAAATGTATTGATTGCTATCAGAGGTGGGCAACCCAGCTTCAGAAAGTTAAAGTCCTGCCATAGATTCCTTCCCCGTGTGCATTAAACACAGTTAATACATCTAATTACTTCAAGAGTTGTGTTATAAATTGAATGGTTCACTAATTTGTTTTCAGTATGTGGAAACTTTAATTTGAATGTTTTTTTAGTTGTTGTTATTTTTAGAAATTTATGGTTATTATTATTAATCATGCCTGCAGCAAAACCACACCCGTGGGGATATCCACAAACAACCCCACTTCCACCCGTGTTATATTGCTTAAGTAACATCAGTATTGACCAAAATAATCATGAGATGTTTTTTTTCCCATGCTTGCATATAATCCATCTGATATCTGCTTCCTTCTAGGTTCGACTGAAGATGCTTTACGCAGCCACACGTGCCACAGTGAAGAAAGAGTTTGGTGGAGGACAAGTGAAGGATGAAATATTTGGAAACGTTAAGGTACAGTATATTCATTCTAAGGGTTGTCAGTAAAAGGGATACAAATATGTCAGGAAATGATGTTAAAATTCCGCATTTACATGGGTTGCCTAGTAACAATGCCAAACAACCTACTATTATATATCTATAAATGATCTAATCTAAATATTTAAAAATATATAAAAACTCTGGAAATTAAAATTCATATTGAGGGGAAACGTCGTCCCCCCCCCCCGCTTTAGTTTTTCATTCAGTTCTGTAACTGTAACTGTAACAGCAAGAATCTGTGGGACTGGACCTTAGCCGTATCTCTTCTGATGATTGCTCATCCTAAGCCCAGGTCCTGGCTGTTGGACTTTCTTTCCACCTGCCAAATCATAAATGCCTTTTAGGCTTTGTATCTCAGTGAAACAGGAAGTTTTTTTTTTAAAATATTTCTGTGACTTCTGAAATCTTGGCTCAGAAACACAGAACAAAAGGATCTCCAAAGATTAGATTTCTTAGAAATGCTACGGATGGAAAAGAGAAAAATATCAGCTTGTGACAATAAGAGAGATGATAGCTAGCTGGAGGAAAACTCCCCCTGGCTGAGAATCGATGCATGTGTTGGAGCACAGCACAAGAGGTTTAAGTTCTGTGCCCCTACTGAATGTAGTTCGTCTCTCTGCTTCCCCGTCCACAGGAGGACATTTGTCTCCAGGGTTACCAGAGACACCTGTCATCCTATTCCGCCCCCGCTCCCCTCACAGCGGCAGAGAAGGAGCTTCAGCAGATCAAAAGAACAGAGGTGAGATAGTTGGGGACTTAGGCCTTGTTCACTATAGAATATCACAGACATTTTAGACAAAAAAAAGTCTGAAGGCAGGAACTGACATTTCAATATGAAATCAATCAAATCTCACATCTCTTTCACAGGGCAGAGTAAAGCAGGTAAGATAAAGATTAGCTAGATGCTACCTGGTGCTTTTGAATGTATGCTTCCTGCTTTCTTCCGCTCTTTTGTGTTTGTGTGCAGTGAGAATGATGATTTTTTTCTGGGAGTGTTTTAATCTAACTGTGTGTGTGTGTGTGTGTGTTGTCATAGGTAAATATAGATATGACGGTAGATATGAGCAAACCACAGACGGTCCAGGGTCTGGCCTTCCCATTACAGGATACTGCTAAACGTGCCCTTCAACAGCTTTCAGAGAGACGCATCAACTACATACAACTGGTAAACATGCAAATACACACGCGTGCACACACACACACACACACACACACCTACATCCCTAGACCTGTTACTTCACTGCACGCACTGCATTATACACTATCACAAATACAGCATATTTGCACACTGTCCTCCTCTCATATACTGCTTACAATTCACTGTTTGCTGCACCAGTGAAAGATTTACAGTTAAGTCAATAAATAAATTCACTCCTATTTAGATGCCAGACTTAACCTCGTGTAATTGGCTGATTTATTGGCTGGTCCATGCTAGTTTGTCATTTGTTTCTGACTAGTATGTGATAATGCGACAGCAGTCATCTCTTCCAGAGACTGGACATAGAAAAGGAGACCATTGAGCTGGTCCACAGCAACCCGACAGAGACACGGGACCTACCGCACCGGATCCCCACAGACACACCACGCTATCACTTCTTCCTCTACAAGCACTCGCACGAAGGGGAATACCTCGAGTCTATTGGTCAGTACACGTGCTCGTCTGCTTGTCCGAAAAGATACAAGTTGTTTCTGAAATGGCATTCTGCTGTTCTGCGTAGAGCATACAGCACGTATAGAGCCAATGAGATGTCATTACGCGACTCCTTAGCGACTTTGTTCTATGCGCTTGTTTGACTAAAGCTGCTGACATTACATTGCTGACATTGCTATTTAGTATAATGAGCATTCATTCTCTCTATGTAGAAGACAACCTTGCAATAGCATATCTTAGTCCTCATACAACTGTTATAAGTAGTATAGAAGAGTTTCATTTTGTGATGGAGACAAATGTCCAATCTCGTGACTTTCCCCCTCTTTCCCCCCACCTCTCCAGTGTTCATCTACTCCATGCCAGGCTACAGCTGCAGTGTGAAGGAACGGATGCTCTACTCCAGCTGTAAGAGCTGTCTGTTGGATGAGGTGGAGAGAGACTACCACCTAGAGGTGGCCAAGAAGGTCAGCTCAAACACACACACACACACACACACACACACACACACAGGTGTAGCCTGGTTCTCACACCATACTCATCTGCTATGCAGCTCAGTAAAGCAACTAGGTATATCTCCTTTCCATTTACCTGAAACAGGGAACCAATTGCATCTCAAACGGAGGCGGGCTTAACACATGTTTTGGTTCAAATTGTGACGTATCCCACACTGTCATCTCTCTGAAATCATTGGTCATATTGGTTGTAGGTGTATCCAATGCCTGCAGAGACTTCAGGGAAGTGGGAGATGACAGGAAAATAACCAGACTGAGCTGCTTGTGTACTCAGTTTGAATAGTTATTTGTGTCAAAGTGCAGTTTGTGTATTAGACGTACAGTATATGCTGAGATTTTTGAATTAACAATTTTAAAAATAGCTCTTTACAGCTCAGAAGCAAAACATATCCTCCCATAGAAAGTTTTAAATAGAGATTTGAAGATTTGTTTGTGATGACATGCTTAAACGATTTGGAGTTTATACATGCCTGTGACTGTTGCTTGCTCCATCTCAGATTTACTATTTAGTTTCATTTTTGTTTCTTGCTTGGCTATAAAATATAGTCATAATTGTGACTACTATATGCAAATATGTCTTCTAGAGGTAAAGGTATAACTATGTTAGGTGTTAGGGCTATCTGTCATATCAAAACTATACATTATTATAAATATGCATTATATACATTGTTATCACACAAAGGAGAAGCTGGAACACACTGGTTAAAGGACAGATTCGGTTTTTAACACTAAAAGTGTTGTTTTCTGATCATTTAAGGTAAAATACAATGGTTAAGATAAAAATTTTGATGAATGCTTCTGTTCCAAGAATTTTTGGCTTTTGCAGTAGCACACCCCCCACACAAACGCCTACAGAATACAGGATTTAATCAGTATCAGCCTCTACTTTGATGTCTGCACTCCTACTGAGATGCACCTGATTGCAGTTCACAAGGACTGATGCATGGAGTACATCCTTACATACATACATGATGTAAACTATAACCAAACTTGTACCGTTGAAAATTTTAGGTTGACTGCTGGCGCGTTGTGTGTGTGTGTCTGTGTGTGTGTTTTTTCAGATGGAGATAGACAGTGGTGATGAGTTGACAGAGGAATTTATTTATGACGAGGTGCATCCCAAACAACATGCGTTCAAGCAGGCCTTTGCTAAACCCCGTGGCCCAGCTGGGAAGAGGGGTAACAAGCGCCTCATCCGTGGCGGTGGTGAGATCGGACAGAACAGCTAAGAGGACCAGGAGAGAAAAGCTGACGAAAAGAGGAGGGGAAGGAGTTCGACTCCAAGTCCCAAAGGCTCTCCTTTTTCTCCTGAAGCAGGGTCTTGAGTTAGTTTCACTTGGTTTATTGGGAAACTTGAGGGATTTATAGGTTTCTCTTAGTATTTGTACTTTTTTTTAAAAAAAAAAAACATTTTCAGCTTGTGTTAACTGTTAATCCTTACACTTGTGTTTAGTTGTTTGTGAAGTGTTTTTTTTTTCTTACACAATCCAAACATTACACGCATACATACATACATACATACATACATAAAAGACATGAAACAAACTCAGGAAAAAGTTCATAGTTTATAGAAGATATTCCCTCTCCTTTGATAATTTAGACATATTTAGACATGTACTATGTACTAGTCTACTCTTTTCAGAATTTAAAGCATAGCAATTTTAACATCTTTAAGTAGTTTTCTATTACAACCCTTCACTTTACAAATCTAAAAGCATACAGACCAACTAACTAGCACATTTTGGTTGTCCACATCACCTGACTAGTATGTTAATACAATGTTAATATTTGCTGAAGGCAGCAATCTAGGCAAGGGCAATCTCTTCACACTGAGAGAAACTGACAAAAGCTGACGTGAGTACAGGACGAGAGGAACGGTGGCATGCAAAGGTTACTAAGATGGGCATTAGAAATCTTGTGGCTAGGCAGTCAGCGTAACATTTGTTATTATCGTTACTGTTTTTCAGACTGAACACTTGTGATACTGTGCTAGTCTAGCTCTTGAAAGCCAACTCAAAGACTATGCCCTGTTGCCTGTGAATGTCTTGTGTCAAACATATCATTGGAACAAGCAGATGATGTGTATCAGAAAAGAAATTCCAAATAAAGCCTCTTGTTTCTGTGTAATGTGTGAAGTTACTGTTGTGTCAAGTGATAGCACTATTTGATAGCAATGAAGTTGCACAAGAGGTCACATTAGGTACAGACCTCAGTGTGGTCACAGCCTTTACAACCAAAACTACAAACAAATCTCAGAAAGTCCATATGGGAGCTGCTAAGCGCAAGAGAAAAAAAATCAATGTTTTTTTGTAGGCCTATTGATGATAACCTTACAGGCCAACTGGGACTTCTAAGTAATCTAAATAAACCGCAGCAAAAAGTGATTTCATGGAAAAGCCCACTCCTGTTCCAACAGATAGCCTCATCAGTTCATGTTGTGCATTATGCGACTCTTTCACTAATTAACTTTTACTGATATAGTTTTGATAAAGAATTAGTGGCCTCAGCTGAAAACCAACATTCAATGACATGTTTTGTTTTCTGTATCACTAGGCAACAAAGCTTCCCGTCTGTATTTATTTCTCGCAACAAAAATATCAGAATAGAATATCCCCAGGGGCTCCATGAGCAGGACAGCAACTGTTTTTCATGTCATCTTTTCATAACAAAGGGAAAATGTCATTTAACGCCAGGCGGTGGCAGTGTAAGCCTATAGTTAGCTGACAAGGACGCGATGTATACATACCATTGTATGGATATGGCCCTAGTAGGCTACTTAGGCACCCTCCATTACAGGATGTATCGGCTAAATCAATATTTAGAAACTGCATATTAACATGGAGGGATTAGTCACTGCACATATTTCAAATTCCGATATAACTATTACATTTAAATGTTGGTCTATAATAATCTTTTATGGCAGACAGATAAGACTCACAAATTAGGCTATTTTTATCTGCAAATGACATCGATGACATGATAGTCTTCGTGATGCATCAACGAAGCGCATTCAGAATAAACACTGCATTTGTTCCCATTGCTGCGGGCGTAATTGCTCGTGGTACTCGTCGATCTACCCGGAATTCTGGATCGACTACATTACGAGCAGGTCGAGCGGTGGAGGCGGAGTTGCAAGCGGCAACGTCGCTGATTGGCTGTTGCTTCCCCACTTTCCTGGAAAGTAGACTTCTTAGAATCTATGTGCAGTTCAAGCGAAATTACTGATCCACTGGGACATGGGAAACACTGGGGCAGCCTCCTCCTCTGCACATTGCATATCGCACGTTAAAATGAACATATTTAACGTGACTAAATCACACAACCAAGAATAAGGTCGAATAAGCCAAAATGTTGTTAAGGACCCTGACAGTCGGCTACATTTCTGAAGAAGCGTCAGCGAGGCCGGTGGCGTCACCGAACGATTCTGAGAAAACATTTCTTGGAACAAAGCTGAATCCGACAGGCCAAACCCACAAAGCCACTTGAAGCAACCTGTTTTACAGAGCTGTCAACTGAGCTCGCCGCAATACTCCGACATTCACCCGAGAAACAACAGTGGGACTGAACTCTCTTTTGCTATTTCTACGTTGTTATTTTGCTTTAATATTTTATCTCCGTGTTTGGAGTAGCCTATCGGTTCAGGCTACGACTCGGGTTCCAGTTCTGCCTGCCAAGAACAAAGAATTCACCAGTTACACATTAAATCCAGACTACGGAAACGAATTTTCGAAGAATACCTGAAGGTGTTCTCTTGGTTTTTTATCTCTCTTCCGCATTATGATTCTTTGCGTTCAAGGGTAAGTTCACTGCAACTGTTTAATTCCTACATATTCTTAATTTGTTGAACTTTCGATTCCATCTCAGTTAATGTATTTTTAACATGATGTACCACTTCTAAAATTACAAAGAGTCAAACTTTGTCTCACCGTCTATCCTTAGTTGTGTAAAAAAAGGTGCGTCTGTGAATTCTTTATGCTGACCAGAGCGCAATGAGGATTATTGGCTACTTTTTCCCTGTGGGTGCATCACAACGATCACTCTGCTAGTCTATTACGCAGAGTTTTAAGAAGGGAAGTTTAAACAATGTGATAAACTTAGAGATTAGGCCTACCCTTAAGGTTCCAAGTAAACTGCAGAATGTAACAAATTCTTTACACCATAAATAATTTTATTACAAAGTAGGTTAGGAAAAACAGCCTAGTTTTTCATGGAGAACGGTTTGCATCTGCAGTAGCCTGGGCAATCAACAAACCTTTTCGTTTTCTGTTAGGTAAAACCTTTGTTTCAAAGTGTGGTAGGTCACCTTTTTAAAAATCTTTTTTATTCTCTAGCCCTAGACCAATCCTTCCAGACACACCCACGGTACTACCGCTGGGTATGCCGACGCCAAGCTGCCTCCTTAGCGCCCCCCCACAGTGGGACCCTCGGAAAGATCTACAAGCCATAGCAAGCACGTTTTGCTACCTTGAAATCTCAGGTATGACGGGTTTCTCACTCTACATATTAAGTTAGTCGTGTCAAATATTTTCAAAATGCCTGGCCGTTATTTGACAATAACCACGTGTTAACATTGGCATTATGTATGTTTTTGTTCACAGGCTGGTACTGGGGTGGTATGACTGCAAGTGATGCTCAGGCAGTGCTGCAAGCCGCTCCTGAGGGCACATTCCTGGTACGGGACAGCAGCCACCCTCTCTATATGCTCACACTATCAGTAAGGACTAAGCGTGGCCCCACTAATGTTCGCATCGAGTACAGCTGTGGCCGCTTCCGGCTGGACTCTAGCTCACCTGCCCGTCCGCGTTTGCTCTCCTTTCCCGACGTCCCCAGCCTGGTGCAGCACTATGTGGGCTCGGGCCGCACCACTCCCGAGAATGGACAGATTGGGCCTGACGAGGTGGAGGAGCAGGGTGACAAGCAGAAAAAGAGGGGCGAGGAGAGGGATAAAGTAGATGCTGACATGTCTCCCCTGCCAGAGTCCAGAGATAATGCTGTGTTACTTAAACTCAAAAGGCCTCTGTTCAGGCCCCAAGCTTTTCCCAGCCTGCAACACCTCACCCGCCTCACCATCAACAAGCAAGTGGCCTCCCCTGCTCAGCTGCCCCTCCCTGGGCCGCTGCAGCGCTACCTCCAGCAGTACCCCTTCCAGCTCTGATCAGTGCAAGGCCCCATCCGTGAGGGGCCAATGATCAAACAGGACTGGGGTTTCCTTTTTTGATGCAGCACGGTCTTCCGGTGGAACGAGTTGACGTGCACCATGGAAGCCATCTCAGCTCCGGGGCTTTCTAATGGAAACAATACGAAGACCACACGCGTGACGTCATGGAGACCTGATGGTGGTTGTTGTGGGGTGGGGGTGGTTGACAATCACAAAGCACACAGGGACAGGGAACAGATCGGAATGGGAGAGTATCCTGTTTGAGGAGAACTTCTGAAAATGTGTGTGAAGGGGCAACCTGAGGTGGTGTGCAATGACCACAGTACCACTGGTTGGACTCAAGGAAACAGAGCCAGCTGGTCCCTTCTCACCAAACCTTAAGGAAGGTGTTACTTAAGCCAATACTAGGTTTACTCCCTTCTTCAAACTGAAATGTATGCATTGCCATTTTTTTTTTCTTTTGCAGAAGAGGATTCAGGTCCTTGGTAAATTCCCGCCATTTGGATTGTTGTATATATTTATAGAAAGAGATTCTTGTGCTTTTTTAATAAAACTGACTGAAACTCGACAAATGGAAGTTGTATATTCATCCAGTTGGATAACTGACAAAAAAATGCTTTGTAGGCTTTTGTTCTAGGCCTACTTTAAAAAGAACAAAGCAAAATACCACATTATCTCTTGGAATCCTAAAAAAATGTATGTTTCAACTTTTCATCCTACATTAAATTAATTAATGTAAGCAAAAGGCACAAAGGGTGTCTCCAATGATATAGAATTTGAAGTTAGTACAGCTATTCTTTTGATCTTACAAAAAAAAAGGTGCATCCAGGGGTTTCTTTAAATTAAAAGAAGATAAAATGTAAGATAAAAGGACTGTTTTTGTACCTAGAAAATCTAAAATGTTACATACAACAGGATCATGTTGACATTAACAATCAGATTCATGAATTCTGGTGTCTGGTTGCAGGACGTATATGCTGCGTCACAGCAGAGTGATTAACATTTCTCAGAATTAGGTTTTCAGGTACTAGATGTTTGCACAGCCGAGGGTTATATTTGTGATTATTTTTCTAACAAATACAAATATTACAATTCTTCCTCACACATTTGGGATAAATAACACAATAGTTATGGTTTATTTGACATTAAAACAGTACCGTAGATACAGTAAAAAAAAATCAGAGCTGTTTTGATTTCAAATGTAAGTAGCCAACAAGAAAAAAAGATATATATATATAGTATATCTGGAAAAAAATATTTTCTTTTTGCATTGTTATATGATGTCCTAGTTTGGACCCTCGACATAATTTTATAGCCTTGGCTTTGCTCACATTCTTTACACAAGTCACCATAAAATGGTGAAAATGTGTTTGTGTGACAATATGACAAAAAGTGCACAGTGAATGAGTGAATAGTGAGTAAATGTGAAAGTCTCAATTGCTCTGGGGACGGGTGCATTTGTGTATTCATGCCAACAAGCCAATGAGCAGCTTGCCAGCTGGTTCGCAGAAAGACTGTTACACTTCCAGGGAGCGCAAGAGGTACTGTACTGGGAGGGACAATTCTGAGAAAGGCTGCAGTAATTACCTACAGCCTAGTGCTCTCTGTCACACACACACACACACATACTTGCATAAACACACACATAAAGAATAATCTAGACACAGAAACAACCATCAAATTTGATACAAATGACTAACACTATGTTCTTAGTCAGTAAATGCATTGAGAGAATTGCAAGCCTAACCAAAGGTAGCTGGAGTAAAGGCGTCCCAAAGTAGTTTCTGCGGCTCTCCTGACACTCTTAGGATAAGTACGTGCTGTGTGAGAGTTGCTTTATGAAGGGCCCCTCGGAGTAAGATTGCATTCTGGCTTAGAGCCAGAGATGCAGAATTCCTCCAAAGGCGAAACGCACACCCTTCATGCGGCAACCCCGTATCTCTCCAACCAGCTTCTCCCTCTCCTCTTGGTCAAGCTCACCGGCTGGGCTGTTCTCCTCCTCAGCCTGCGGTCCATCAGCCTGTTCCTCCTCTCTGTAGGATGCAGAAGCGTGGTCTGGGGAGGTCAAGGAGACAGGGTGATGTTATGTCTTTGTGTGAAGCCTCCAATGGATGAGCCTAGTGACTCACTAGAGGCGATCATCCTCATCTCGAGGAATACAACTCTACATCTTTCCCTCATTTTGTCGTTCCGCTTTTTAAATACAGCATCCCCGATCCATGATAGCAAAACAGAATCGTTACCAATTTTTAAAAAAGTAGCAAATGTATATGTGCATGTGAACACTGAACAATGCATTTGTGTTTTTGTTTTAATTATTTATGGCTAGGTTAATAATATCTAAGTGTATTTTGCACTAAAGAAACGATGAAGCTGAGAGGGTATAATGGCTCTTGGGCCTCAGTTTTACATTTACATACATTTACATTTATGCATTTAGCAGAAGCTTTTATCCAAAGCGGCTTACATTTGTCAACTATCAATTACATCAGAGCGACGCTGGGTTAAGTGCCTTGTTCAAGGGCACAACAGTGGCATCTGGGATTCATACCAACAATTTCCAGGCTACAAGCACGCTAGCAGGGTTCCTTCACCGCAACGCCACCACCACCCAATTTTCAATCATGAGATAACATCACATCCTCTCTGCCTCCGGGCAGTTCCTTGTGGCTTCAGATTCACAGAGAGATATTTATTCAGTGTTTTTAAGAATCTTGAATCTTTTGTGCTACAAAGGTTTTATATTATCAGCATGCTGTGTTCCGCTCTTATATCTTTGGTCTTAACATTCAGTGTCTCCAGTCACAATTCAACATGCTGTTCATTAAATGTCATTAAATGTATATTTAACATGTAATGAATTTTAGTATGTAATGATTCCCTCAAGCAAAGATTTTTTTACCTTGAGGGGGTTATTTGCAATGCAACAAAAAATAATTAACAGCTACTATACTAAGAATGGTCAGCTGAACACAGATATTAAACAAAATAGTTATCATTAATTACAATATCAGCTCTATTGTTGTGGTGGTACCAAGCTTACAATTGGCCTCTTCTAAAATTACAGCTGATCTTTAGAATGTTTTCTACTTGTTGTTTTTGTGGAGAACTGAAGGCCTTACGATCTCACTCATGGGATCCCTTGTAGGCCTAAATCCACATAAGCTGCAATCCAGTTAACATCCCTAACACGGTTATTGGAACGGTGCATCACTGAACACTACAACCTATTCAGGCAAACACTACATCACAGTTTTTTCCAGAACTTAAACAAAATGGTTTCCTTGTCACTGTCAGTTGGTAAGTAGGAGGATGCCGGTCCAAATAACTATACAATTTATATTACATAATACTTATTTTCATGGAATTCTTGCATTATCACTATTTTTTATTATTTTCTAGAAATGATTATTTTCTATCATTTCATTTTCTATTCTTATATATATACTGTGTCTCATAATTTGAAGTAACATGAAACCGAGGAGTTCCTGTATCCTCTGCAGCTAATTGGAGTAGGACTTGTTTGTGGACTGTGAGTCTCCTGCAGGGTCACAGAGAGTCTCTAATCCTGTGGCTAGCCACTGCTACTTCCCTTTTCTCTACCACATTTAGATTCATGCATGGTTGGACTACTAACTGATGCCTCATTTTCCTCATTTTCTCATTCCCTTACCTGTCTGTGAAGTCATAGTGAGTCTTCACATAGTCCAATCCCAGCATCCTTTCCTTCAGCCTGGTCTGAATGAGTTCTGGATGTCGGGGATCCACCTCAAGATAAACTCGACTGAGAGCATAAAAGAGCGAGAAAACAGGTTCATAGACTCAACAGGGTGTATCACAGAACATGGGTAGATAAGACTCAACTGAAGGAGAACAGCATGAATATTGTTAGATGGACTCAGAGGGGATGGGCATGGATACCAATATTTGCATTACATTCTGTTCTGATGATAATAAAATTATCCTGAATGATCAAAATTCAATATTCTGATGGTCATTCAACTGCTCATTGGCTGTGATCTTGTCCTAGAACTGCACTGTAGACCAACATATAGACGCAGTCCTGCCTAACCCTAAAGAAATTCCTCTTTACTTACAAAGTACTTATATGGATATCAACATCTACTTATCCTTCCTCGCACCTACTGATTTACGTGGAAATCTTGAGCTTATCAGATTCTCAAAACCACAATTTACTGCAGGTTTCCAGACTAAATAGAAAGTTTGGCGAGGCTGCTTTTCAACACAGTTTAGGGTTCCTGTAATCAATTACTAAAGACCTTTAAGTCTGTTGTAAACTGAAAAGCTATTCATCTCAGATAATGGCTGTTTACACTGCTTGACTATTTCTCATATAATAAACAAACAAATAATTCAAATTCAACCATCCTTCCTCATTATTGGGGTCAGCACTACACATTCCATATGCATTTATCTTTTTAATTAATATCTGTATTTCCATTCCATTTTATCAAAATTCAATAACTTAAGTGTTGTATAACATAATGATCTTACTGTTATTGTTAAATTGTTTAACTGTTTAGAAAATACAGTTTTTAGATATATTAAACTGTATTCGTAACATCATATTTTGTAGCCTTACAGGCCAGACTATAACATCAAAAAGTATAGTCTGAACATGACCGATGCTCTCACTGTGCTCAACCCAAGGGACGAAATCAGCAGTTGTCTTTCAAACTCCCACTGCATGCTGATAAGCTGATAAGCTACCGCTAGGGTACATCTAGGCAACTCTCTATGAGGACAAAGCGATGTGATTGGAAAAACCTTGAAGAAGACCTACTGAGGCCCTGAGGCTCATGGCTAGACATACCGGCTGAGCAAAATTATTTGCTCCCACTAGGATACATGTAGATTTCTAGGCTACATATCTTGTGCAAGAGGAGACCTCAAAACCGATGCTGAGACTTCAAAACCGATGCCGTGTAAACACATGTGATGTCCTCACCCATACTCCCCAACCCAAGAAAAGGAGCTCTCTCTTTATTCTGACTCTCCCTCCTACTCTGCTTTCTGGTCGTCCAGTCTGATTTCCTGGAACAGACATCTTTGGATGGATTCACTACAAGTTGTTGTCAAGCTGGATCTGACTTTTTTACACAATATTGCTGCATAGTGCTCTGTGAGGGAGAGAGTGGAGTAGGGTACAGGAGGGAATGAGGGCGTGTGTGTGTGTGCGCGTGCGTGCGCGCGTGTGTGTGTGTTTTTCGGCATCTTCCAGGAAAGATTATGCATTTCTACTCTATCTGTTGCTTAGCTGTGGCATGAAATAAGACAAACCAATCACCTGATGGATTATGCTGAATGGTCAGACTAATGTACTATTGCCTATGAGAAAAAGTCACTAACAAGTGACTACCATTAAATGATATTTCATAAATTATATGATCTTCACCATTCAAAAACTTTTTTATGTTTTGTGTTCTTAATAGGATTATCTTCTTTTCCTAGAAGCTGCATAAGCTTAAAAAAAAAAAAAATCTCACAAAAGACATTTATGAGAATGGTCTATTGTCTACATACAATGTCCTTGATTGTGAAATAGATGGAAAAAAATAATTTTATAAGATCAAAAGCAACTCTATTGCATCAGTTACCTTATATTCCAAGGTCTTATTGTGTAATAATTGAATTACGACAGTTATAATTTAATCTGCAGTGAAGTTATAATTTAACTAATTTAAAACCTGATTCTCTCAGATTCCTCGTCTCCCTCATTAGAAACTAATTAAGATATTACATGGTTCCGCTATTGGTAATAATAGTCATTTACAAATAAATTCAATCTTCCATTTTAAAATCTTTCAATCTGATGGTCATTCAACTGCTCATTGGCTGTGACCTTGTCATAGAACTGCACTCCAGACCAAAGTATAGATCCAATCTTACCTGAGCATGAAGAAAGCCAGCTCTATTTCTTCTTTACTTACAATGGACTTAAATGGAAGTCAGCTACTTCTCTTTCCTTGCACCCACTGTTTTACGTGGAAACCTTGAGCTTATCAGACTCTCAAGACTACCATTTACCGCAGATTTCTAGACCAAATACAAAGCTTTGCCAGTCTGCTTTTCAACACAGCTCTGGGTTCCTGGAATTAAAGACCTTGAAGTCTGTGGTAAACTGAAAAGCTTTATTGTTGAGTATGGTAAGAGCATGTTTAAGGCTATTAGGTTGTGAAGACAGAATCTATAATTGGGGTTGCTATATATATGCTTTTTATTATACTGTTCTTAATACTTTTAATGCACTTGAGCTATCTATTCTATTCATTACAATGTTCTTTCATTCACTGTCTGAAAAAGCACTCTGGTTGTAAATGTGCTATGCAAATAAATAAATAAATTTTACTTAGTTATTTGATGAATTTATTTTATGTGTACTGTGCCCAACACAACTATGCACATTGTAATTAATAGTGTCTGATGAAATGCCAAAAACTATTAATGAGGTTTTCTTTTGGTGACAACAGGAAACAATGTTCTCCTGTTCTCAGTCTTTTCCTAGACCCTCTCATAAGACAAGGGCTGGTCGACTGAGGTATAGATGTCAGCATAAAATCTCTGACTTCCAAAAAAATAAAAAAAAACTTTGCAGTGCAGCCATATGGCAATGGACACGGATGCCTGAAATTACTCTGTCAGATTCCTTGAAATAGTCTGGGAGGAGTCTGGCAGTTGTTCACTGGACTGATTAGAGGCTGCTGTGAGGGTGACCAAGCAGGATTAGAATGTCCTGTTTACTTAGCCCTGGAGTAAGATAGGTACACACCAAGGAGTATTCATAGAAAGACTGGTGTATTAACCAGGAATGTAGGTGGGAGAAGCATCAAGTCATGCTCAGGCATGTGTCCACAACCCTAAAGATAACTCACAGCTTACCCTTTATCAGTTAATAGTCTTGGCGCGAGCACCAGAATCTGGTCTATGACACTCATTCCTTCCTCTCCTCCGTCTAATGCAGCACGATCTTCAAACCTGCAATGTGCATGATGGATTTTGTCAGGGTATCGGTGGGAGGAAATTAAGCACGTCTGTGCATTTTGGAGTAACATGTGTGAGTGTGTGTTTTAGAAATAAAAAAAGTATGTGTTTGTGTGAGTGTTTGTCTAAAGCAGGTGTGTAGAGGTGTGGATTTGTGTGTCAACACCATTATTCAATCTGACCTTTGGATCTCAGGCTCTAGTGAATTAAGGTCTTCAGCAAAGAGGTAGGGAGGGTTACTGACAATCACCTCCACCGGGCTACATGTCCTCAGAAGCCAGTCTGGGTCTAAAGTCAAGAGACATGCACACATGTTCCTTTTGGTTAATCCATAATCCATCTCCCCATTGTCATATTCCTGGATAGTATGCCTCTGTTAGATATTTAGGGCTGGGTGGTTAAGGTACACTATAATGACACAAATGACTATTTCAATTCAATAAAATCATTTTTAAAATTATGAATCAGGGCTCATTCACCAATAGATAACTAATCATCATACTACTGACGTCTGATAATCAATATATTATTATTTCTATTTTTATGAAATACGTCTATTACATTTAAAATGTGTTTAAGTTGTTATGCCTTTATTCTTTTTTTTCCTTTTAAATGTTTTCCCTGAAGTCATGGTTTGGTGATCTCAGCTCAGATTTCCCGCTGAGCTAATGACAGAGGGGGCGATGGGGAGGCTGGTCCAAGCAGCAGGAGGTCTGGGTGAAGATTGTGAGCAACTGGACTACTGCAGTTCTTCGAAAATATGTAGGGTACCTTTACAATGTCACCCTCCGCAAAAAAATTGCTTTGCCAGTTCTCTGGTTGAGAGGAACACTTATGTGCATAAAGTCAATTAGGACATGAATAACCATTACACTTCTCTTCGTAAGCCTTCATAAACAATGGCCAACAAGGAGCTGTTCCAGTACGGCTCTCTCTCTCTCCCCACCCCAAGTATACTATCTTATTGTCCACATCATGGTTTTTACACTTGTGGTGCTGTTCTCATATGGCAGAAAGAGCCATCTATCTATAGAAGCACCACTTCTAAGAAACATGTGCTAAATTATTACACAACATGACCTCTTTGCCTTATAAGGCCCTACTGCCGAGACCTGTTGCTTTATACTGACCTCTTTTTTTTTGAGTGAAACAGCAAACCAATATGCCGTCACATATTCAACTGATATTTTTAATATATTCAGAGCCACATTTCAATGGGCTCAGCCATTGTCTATGAATAAAAACTAAGCTCTTTTCCTCGACTTAGCACAAATGACACGTAATGGTTGGGACTGGCATACCAGTGCTGCCATCTAGTGGACAACTACAATGTCAAATTCTGTGTTCCCAAACAAGTCCATACTCTGATGGAGGGAGCGAACAGACTTACTTCCTCACCTTTCATCACATCCACTTGGATGGTTTTAAGTCGGTCATGCAGTCCAAGGCTGAAACACAAGTTATACTGGATGTTACTACACTCTAGCACATACTGTAATAGTCAATAAGCTCATTTTGCACAGTTTTTACTCTACCTTTGTGCATTCTCCCTTGTGAGGGCCACAGCCTCATCACTCTGGTCCACAGCAATCCCTCTGACCTTAAAACCAAAGTGAATGTCATTAGTAATGCCATACCTACACCATCATTATGCAGTTAACTGAGAGACAAATCATATTGTATTGTCAGGTATCTGCCCTATCTTCCCCCAAACATTTCAGCCAGCTGACCCCTTTCACCCTTGCTTGCTTGTATGTTCTCTAAATACTAACTTAACACTAGATAGCACCAGAGTTGAAATGAGCACTATCTTAAGTTTTCAATGGAAACTGTCATTTGAAAACATTGATTTGAGAAAACACAGCATACCTGTGAGAACAAAACACAGACTAACTGATTTTTAGCCTGTTATGACATATGTCTATAATATATTTGACACTGCATTCAATGCAACACATATTTCAGCGGTAGTGGTGTATACAGTGTTTGAGAGCAACGGCATATAACAGTACCTTTTTTCCAACTAAAGCACACACAGAGATTTATGCTCTTATTTTATTTTCTCTAACCAAATATTTTAGCAGTAGCCCACTGTAGTGCAAGCAGTCATGCAGTTTGTTCTGTCCAAATACCGCATAGCATATTACTTTTCCAAAAAAGCAAAATCAAGCAAAATATCTAATTTCCTTCAAAAGTTCTGCTACGGCAATGTCGTTATTTTTATGACGCTTCAGTCAAGAAAGAATTTAGACGACGGGAGAATCCAACCTTCTCCTCATAGCCAATTTACACTGTCTAGCACAAGGTTCGTCTGCTTTGTTTGGCAACCAGTCAGTATGACCTTCGGTAAATTCCATGATTTTGATTCAGTCTCACGGCACAAAACCCAAATCTAAAATTAAAATCTGAAAAGTAAAGCTTTTCTTTTCAATGACGTTACGTATTTGCGTTACACAGTCCCAACAGCCGCATATTTTGCTATCCTTAAACACAACAATTCACCAATGCCCATATTTCTGTACAGAAAGTGAAAGTAAACACGTCAATGTGTGGTGTAATCATAGTCAGTATGTAGTTTTCATTCAGGAGCGCTGGTGACAGAAGAACATATTGCTTTGTCTCACACGCTCTAATAGCCTCTGTAGGCCTGCCAAAACTAGATGATCACAGGTTAGCACGCACGTGTTCAACATGTGTGTGGATCTGTGTCGCTGATTTTGCGTGACGTTAAAATGCGTTGCACACGTGCATTTGACAGGCATAAAATCGTAATATTTTCGTCCGACCGGCCAATTGCAGTCAAACCACAAAAGTAAAACATAAAAATCAAAGAAATAATGATTTCATTGAGTTGGAGCTTATATTTTCTGAGTATCTGTTGGGTTGTCTATATTTCTGTCTTCTAGTTTCTTGATTTTAAGTACCAGATCCATTTCATGTTTTTTTTTCCTTTTTCTTTTTGTATGCTGAACAGGTGATTATTTATCCTCTTAGTACGGCCTTTCCTGTTTCACACAGAAGGGACAGAGATGTTCCAGGGGAATCATTCATTCATTTCTAACGAGCATGCCTCTCTTTTGATAAAACTGTCAAAGTCTGAGTTTTGCAAGAGGGATGTGTTTAAGCGCCATCAGAGAAAGGGTTTCTGTGAGCTGGTTGTATTCAATTTGATTGTTACCGGGGCGTGGTTGCTAATGACTATAGGGTTTATTGTTGAATCAGAGATATTTGGAATGATAGAATTGCTAGTTAGAAAGTAGTCAATGTGGGAATATGAGTGATGGACTGGTGAGAAGAATGAGTAATCCATGGTATTTGGGTGTTGTAGTTGCCAACTACTGGCAAGGCCAAATCACTCTTTACTTACTTTTGTTTTATTGCTTTTGTTAATTGCCAGGTGCTCTTATTGACTGTATTATCAGATCTATCTATTGTAAGATCAAGAACAGTCGGCAGCTATTATGATAGGACTGCCAGAGAGTTGATAGGGAAGAGAAAAACTTCTGAAAAAAAGTTGGGTCATCTATGTTTGGGCCATAAAGGTTGCCAATTGTGATTGAGTTGTTATTAAATGAAATATTTATGAAAATGAATACATTGATTAAGACAAGAGGCTTTCCATCATAGCAATAAATCAGGTAATTATTTAGCAAACCAGCAGGGAAGCCAACAAGTTGAGATAAACCAAGTTTTCTACATTTTCTACAATAAGTTATATTCATCAGAAAAACACTCCAACCAGGATGACATTAATTAATTTATCCACAGCAATGACCTACCACAGCTCAGTGACCACCAAGTAAATAAACTAGAAACATCCATAACAGAACTTGAACTGTCATCTGCTCTGGTCTCTCACATCTGGTCCACTTTGGCTCCACTCTTCACCAGGGTGTTAAACAAATCAATCCAAAAACAAAAAACTCCCAACTAGCATCACCACAGCCAAAATTTCAGTCCTCCTTAAACCAGATAAAAACCCAACGTTGCCATCCAGTTACTACCCTGTATCCTCCTTACCGTAGATTATAAAATATATGCCAAAGCGTTAGCTCATAGATCAGAAGAGCTTATCTCGTCCATTATTCGTCCAGATCAAAGTGGTTTAATTAAAGGTAGAATATCATCCTCAAGTGCTCATAGACTGTTTATACGCTACTCATCATCTTTACAAGAAAAAACCATGATAACAACCCTCGATGCAGAAAAAGTCTTCAACAGAGTTAACTGGAGATTCCTGTTTTCCACATTAGGGAGGTTTGGTTTTAGGGATTCATTCATTAATTGGATCAAAATTATTCACACCTCACCTTTCGCCACAGTTGTCACCAATGGACTAACATCACATAGGTTGATAGAACTAGGACTGGAAAAGGATGCCCACTCTCTCCCTCACTATTTACTATTTATCTTCATTGGGCCTTTAACTGCTGCCATTCGATAGAACTCTCACATCAAAGGAGTTCAAACCCTAAATTTACATAAAAAAATCAGCCTCTATTCCAATAATATTCTTATTTTCCTACAAGACCCATCATCTATGAAAGAAACTATTAAAGGTATTGACACATTTCTGAATATTCAATCAACTGGAATAAATCCGCAAGTCGTCCACTACACCCTAACAACCGGGCTGCAACAGCTAACCTGTCACTTATTCCATTATGTTCCAGTCATATCACATACCTGGGAATGAAGGTTTCCATCATAGGCAGAATATCAGCCATCAAAATGACAGTATTACCCAAATGAATCTATCTATTCGCAATGATCCCGATACTGCCAATCACCTCCTGGTTTAAATCATTTGACTGGTACCAAACTGGTACCAAATTCTACTGGAAAAACAAAACAGCAAGAATGAAATTAGCCACTCTCCAAAAACCTAAAACACTAAGAGGACTAGAGGCATCACATCTCTATCATTATGCTTTCACCAATCAACTCCAATATATACATAAATGGATCCATCCCATCCCTACAGAAAGAATCTGGCTAGATTTAGAACAAACCATGCAAGAATATTCACACCTCAGACCTACCTTTCTGCAGCCAGTCAATCAAAAAAACACCCGCCTACAAATCACCAACAATAACATCAGTTCTAACAGCCGGGTGGAAATTTTGTCACATCACAAATACACCTTTATCACCATCAAAACTCACCCCTATCTGGAACAATCCCGATTTCACTGCTAACAAGAAACCACTTTTTCCACACATCTTTCATAACAAAAAAACTGGCCTCATTTCCATACCTAGTCCAGAAACACAGCATCAAGAGCAAACAGTTCCTAGAATACCTACAGATTAAATTAGCTATCCAATCAAAAATCGGCATGCAGACTGCCAACCTGGACCTCCCTCCACCAATTCTAGATCTGTCCAATATATCCTCCTTCAAAAAAATAATCTCCAAAATATACAGAATAACATCACAATCTGAAAACACACTGAGCCTACCATATTGACAATAGGCATCAGACCTGTCCATTACTCCAGATGCCAGTTTCTGGACCCAAATCTGCAAAAACATCTACCACATGACAAAAAATTCCAATTTACAACTAATTCAGTACAAGATACTTAAAATGGGTTTATGCTCAGAAATCTGTGAAACACTGCACAAAAAAAAGACTTCACGTTCACGCAATCTGGCACTGCACTCCCATTAATAATTTCTGGTTTAACATCACAGAATCACCCTCTACTTTTATGGGCTGCCACATTTCGGCATCCTTGGGGGGTGGGAGGTCTCGAGCCCTGCACTACACGGTGATGGCACCCATTTTCATTAACCTATCAACCTGGCATCTTATTATTTTACTCGATTATTATTATTTTTGCTACTACTACTATTTAACCCTACGTGATCCAGCTTACATCTCCTTGTCGCGCAGTTAAGACAACACTACATGAACACACACATGCACGGACATACACACAAGCACTAACCTAACACTACCCACCCTCCACCATGTTCCGCCCATATGATCATTTCTGCCGAATATGTCTGTCTCAGTCTATCCACATGTATGTTGTAATGTTTAGTCTGTAACAGTTGTAGTGGTGTTTCAGGTTCTTTATTTGTGCTGCAATTTGTATTTTTCTTGTTGCCTTTGTCTGTCACATTACTTGTTTGCAAATAAAAAAAAGAAATAATGCACATAGAGGCTGGCTAAGTGCATATCTATCCTAAGAAACCCTTCATTAGACTTTATTAATCGTTAAATTCAACAACGTTGCAGTTTTATGTCATATTAATCAATTTCTTTACATCCAGTTGAGCCTTCCTGCTCCTGGTCTTCTCAGTACTCTGTGTTTTCCAGCGTTACAACATCTGTATGAATGCTTAGTGGTCAGGACAGGAGTAACCAGGACTCAGTTAGTCTTCAAACAGAATAAATACAAAAGTGTGCTTACCTGCTTAAGGCTATGCAACAGACTCAATGAGATTGCTCCAGAGCCACAGCCCACCTCTAGGAAACTCAATCTGTCCAGATGTCTGCTTGCAATGGTCTTTTCTTGGAGGTCTGCCAGAACAAGACTTACCAGCTCCTAGGACACACAAAAAACAATGCACTTATAACCTTACAAAGACACATGTGCTCCCCAATCCACACAGGCTCCATTTGAGAAAATCTGACTGAAGTCTTTGTGTGAGCCAAATGCTTTTATGTGATTTGCAATTACTGGAGAGGGGTTAGAGTGTATGCCATTCTTGAAATTAGTTTTTGCAGGTTGGGATGTCTGCCCTCCGCATGTGCACATACTACAGGAACAGGCAGAGGGGATGAATTTCCTTAATTTAAATTTTCATTAAATTATAACGTTGTAGGAAATCCCCTTTTTATCAGTTGAACACACTGGAAACCGATTTAGAACTATGGGGGGTTCCCCTTTCATCTAAAAAGACCAGGCTACCTGCAAAGTTGAAAAATATGAAAATGGGTAAGAGTACATCAAGTGGCAAACCAAATTTGTATGTGTGTGTGTGTGAAAGAGAGAGTGTGAGTGTCTGTGTGTGTGTCGGGTGACAGTGAGAATGAGCCTGCCCACCTCTGTTTCAGGACGTGGTATAAACACAGGCGGTTTCATTTTAAGCGTTATGTCTCTGAAATCCCACTCCTCAATAACATACTGCACTGGCATCCTGCAGCACAATATTGTAACAGAAACATTAAGGACAACATCCACATTTTTACACATCCAAATTCTGACGTGTGGCTGCTTTGTAACTGGGCTTTTTTGGATTTTATTCTACTGCTTTGAGGATGTGAATGACATGACACAGAGCTGGTACCTTGTGAGCCGTTTATGACAAAGTTTCCAGATCCTCTCAAACTGTGCCTGGGAGAGCATCTGTGTGAATCCCTTCCCCCTGAGGCTGTTCAGCTATGGAGGGAGGCGGCACACAGGAAACTGAACATCAGAAAAAAGGGGACCAGAGAAAATATGCAAACCACAGCCTATCACACACAATGCTTTTTGTAAAACTCCAGAAAGACAGCCTTGCCAAGTAGTGCACACACCTTGTTTCAATGTCATAATTAATGTCATAACAGATATAATTTACACAAACCCATGGACTTACAGTCTTGTGTCCAAGTACGTGTGAAATTATGTATTCACTGGAAAGCAGCGGTTCAGGGACTCCTGCCTGCTGAAAACGGTCTGTCCATTGTGTCAGAGACTGTTCAACAGTCAATCTTGTAGATACCGTTGGAATTACCTGTCCAACATCACATGCCTCTGACATCTGTAACGTTACAAGAAACAACAGATTCCACAGTGCAAAGGTTACTTTAATCAAATTAGAGAGAAAGAGAGAGAAAGACTGATATTTTATAATTTCTTCGATCAAGGAATGTCATGCCATGCCACTCATTTTTTAGGGTTCTCATCCATTCATTCATCACCAAGAGTAAAGACTGACCTGTCGCGATATGACACTGTTTCTCCGGCGAATAAATCGGCAAAGCGTTTTAAGTCTGAATAACATAATGGGCTATCAAATACAAAGATAAATCCTCAAGCCAAATAGAAGTTCGTGTCCGTCCAACGTTACACGAAACAACTGAACAACTTTGTGTGGTAGCTACACATCGTCGGTGCACGCATGTGATCGCATGTTATGGTTCAACTTCTCCTTCTTCATCTTTTTGGTGCATACCGCCACCTACTGTACAGGAGCGTGCAGAGGGGTCAACTTCTTTGAGCAATACTATCAAAATAAAGGTTGTTAAAACGTACTTCCCATCTCCCCATCTCGGTTTTTAAACTCAGCATCTACAACTGTCTTAAATGTTAAAATCAATGTAGGTGAAAGTGAAAATATTCCAATGAATTTGTAATATTTCTTGCACAGAGAACTTCCGAACAGTTAACACATAAACTTTTATTTTAATAGTTTTGCTCAGCGAAATTTGAACCGGGCGTTGATGTTCTGCTACACTTATTTTCTAGCAATGTACACAAAATATGGGTACAAAAAGTCGGATCGAGTGCATATTCTTCAGCGAATTTCACCCTACTTTAGGGCCGAAGATTACATATCAGGTAGACCCTTATACACATGGTTTCAAACATGAAATTTAAAGCATTGTCTTCTCAAAACATTACCTTACTAGAAACTCTCAGCTGATTTTAAGCTTGTGACAGCACCGTCATGGACTGGGGTAATGCACGCAGTGTGAGTTCAAATCTGTTTTGTATTCATTCCACGGTTTAGTTTTGCCAACTAGCAGTTTTACGTTGTCCACAGGTCCCTGAGGAATACATTTCAAGGGAGCTTTTTGATACTGTCCAGGTGTACATCATAACCAAACCAGAACTGCAAAACAAGCTCATCACAGTGTATGTAATCTAATTTAATACTTAGGGTTACATCAGTAGACACTGGCGTCACAACTTTAATCCTTTTCAACCTTACTTTTTGTGCTCTGATACAGAACTGCAATGGGGAAGAAGCTGATTGGTTGTCCTGTTTGCATTGAGCACAAAAAGTACCGTCGCAACGCTCTTCTCTTTAACCTGGGCTTGGTGTGTGATGCTCAGACAAAGACGTGTGCCCTGGAACCCATTGTCAAAAAGCTGTCAGGATACCTCACTACACTGGAGGTATGCATGATTTCCATGACATTTGAGTGTTAGGGTTAGTGCAGGATGCTAAACCTTTGCAACACACATACTGACTGATGATATACATTTCAGCAGAAATATCCTTCCTCTCTAACCTTACCGTAAGTTACACAAGGTTATCAGCTTTTGTGAAAACTAAGATGAATCAATATATTTAGACCTAATATCTTGGCTGGCGGGGACAGATGGGGTATTCGTGTGTTCTACTAGTGAGAGACCATGGGGGCTGTGCCTGGAATGCAGGGGTATTTGGTCACCATACCTTTTCTTGTACACTCTATTTACACTCTCGTATCAATCTAATTCAACAGCTTGAAAGTGGTTTCATATCCAATGAGGAGAGCAAGCAGAAACTGTTGCCAATTATGTCCACACTCCTGGAAGACCTTAATGCCACTGGATCATGCACTTTGCCCATAGGTATTCATTATGGAATTAGCATGCATGGTAGTTTGTTTGTTTGATTTTATTGATGTCAAAACTACAATGTCAGGCTTATACACCCCTCTCAATTATTTTGGTCTTTGTCATTGTTCTTCACAGATGAGTCTAACACCATCCATTTGAAGCTCATTGAGCTGAGGAAGGATCCTGTCATTGTTCAGGAGTATGATGTGCCTGTATTTACACAAAATAAAGACCATTTCATTAAAACTCAGTGGGACCTCACGACTCAGCAGGTCAGAAAACAATTATAGTGTTTATAATAAAGTAAATATAAATAATGGCTGAATAAATTATTGAATGAATGGAAAAGATAAACCTTTAAATGCGTGGTTATTATAGTTGTAATCATCCTTTAAGGACAATGGTTAAAATGGTAAGAATTGTTGCAGAAAGAGCTTGAATGCTTGTGCAATTTGCTACAGATCCTGCCTTACATCGATGGGTACAGACACATTCAGAAGATATCAGCAGAGGCAGATGTGGAGCTAAACCTGGTTCGGATAGCAGTACAGAACCTTCTGTAAGCACTATCCTGGAACACACTATTTGCCATTTTAGTTGACCAAAGTAATTCTATGTTTTTGATGGTGATCTGTTGACCTAGCAGTGTTCTCTGTTGCAGGTATTATGATGTTGTCACCTTAGTGTCGATATTTCAGGTAAGGTGGGATACTGTATCTTCATAGATATATTCATATACATTTTACCAGATTTGTATTCATGCATACAAGTATTAATGAGTTAGTGCAGTTGAATCCCACCCACGTACTGTCTGTCTCTGCAGTATTCCAATGTGTATTGCACTACCCCAAATGTCCAGACGCTCATTGATGACAAATCTCTTCAAGAGGAATGTCTGCATTATGTTAGTAAAGCAGGTAGGCTGATAGTTTTCCAACAGCAAAGAGTGACATTACCTCAGACTCTATTCCAATATTACCGTTACGAACAATTTGCAGCAGCTTTTTTTTTTACACTGTATGGTACTAGTTATGACTAGTAAAGATGCCATCTTCATTTTCCTGGCACAGTATATGGTCATGTGAAAGACACATAAGCACTCCTTGTTTTTGCGTGTGTGTGTGTGTGTGTTTCAGGACAGCGGGCTAGTCTGAGGGATGTGTTCCAGCTTTACTGTGGACTGACACCTGGCACTACAGTTCGAGACCTTTGTTCACGCTATTCTCTGCAACTTCAAAGGGTCGATGAAAGGTGTGGAGAGCATTTCTTACACTTTGAGTTTGTGAGTGAGTGAGTGAGTGAGTGAGTGAGT
Organism: Tenualosa ilisha; assembly: GCA_015244755.2. Taxonomy (NCBI): domain Eukaryota; kingdom Metazoa; phylum Chordata; class Actinopteri; order Clupeiformes; family Clupeidae; genus Tenualosa; species Tenualosa ilisha. Next base: position 1,114,924 of record PYXC01000455.1, read on the forward strand.
GAGTGAGTGAGTGAGTGAGTGAGTGTGTGGTGTGTGTGTGTGTGTGTGAGGGAGCGAGAGAGAGGACCACAGTCCAGTTGAGGGGCAACCATGTCTCAAGGGGAGAGAACCATATGGGTTCTTTTCTCTTTCTATTGACAAATGATGTGAATATATATACATATATATATATATATATTTAGAGTTATTAATGAACAATCAAATCACTTGAAAAACACATTGAACCAACAAACTTCAAAAGTGCAAATACAGGCCAGCAGAAAGCAGGCATTTACATTATAGTGATTTACACATACAATGATGGTGGACTGATGTGCTAATATTTGTATTAACATTTAACTCATTAGTATAATTCTTCAACCTTGTAGTGCAGAGATACAGCTATGGTTTGTTTTTATAATGGAAAGAAAAATTATCTCAGATTTTAAGAATGTTGAAAAAAAACTATGTATTTTAAATGATGTATGTAATGTATTGTGTAGTACATTGCTACCCATGAATACATAAATGTAATTGCTAAACACAGAAGTCACTTCATAATGTCAAACTATGGACATTTGTTTTGTTTTGATCTCCTGTAAAGTTGGTGTAATTTATTTATACGCATATGGTTCTAAACCTTCAGTCTGAATGTTTTTCAGTGCAGGTTATTTCTGTGTGTGTGTTCGCTTGTGTTTGCTTGCTCACAGGAAACTGATCCAGTTTGGGTTGACGAAGGGTCTGATCCGCCGGCTGCAGAAATACCCAGTGAAAGTAATCAGGGATGAGCGAAGTCGCCCACCACGCCTCTACACAGGCTGCCATAGCTACGATGAAATCTGTTGCAAAACTGGTTAGTGATTTTGTCTGAAGATTCTCATTAATGATTTTGATTTTGTTGTTGTTTTTGTTTTCCTACATGTTTTTTTTTTTTTTTTTTTTTTGAAAGTCCTTCATGCTTCTTCTTGTTTACAGGAATGAGCTACAGGGAGCTGGATGAGCGATTGGAAAATGATCCAAACATTATCATCTGCTGGAAATGAGGATGATGGGGATTTATTGTACCAATGGGGCCTATTTATTGCCCTGAAATTCAACCTGGCTGGTAGCTCTACTTTTTAATGAGTGTCTGCCAAAGACTTGATCAGTGTTTGAGCTCTACTGGCAACGCTGCAGAAGGATGTCCTGGAACTCCCAATTCAATTGCATGGAATGTTGTGTGGGTCCATGTGCACTAACTCTTATACCGACCATTATGTGGTCCATCAGTCATTGAAGATTTATGCTCTCTTTCTCTCTCTCTCTCTCACTCACACACACACACACACACACACACAAAGCAGTCTCCAGTAAACTGTCTTAACTTGCATACAACAATGGCTTAATGTGTTTTGTTGCTTACTGTTTAATTAAACTGTTAAAGTGAGGACTTTAATATCAAGTACTTTTTGTGAACTGTAGTTGTCCTGCCTGTGACCAAAAAGCTAAGTTGTATTGATTCTTCTAAAAGATACTCCTTAAAGGCAACAATGTAAACTGTCAGTGAGGCACGTGTTAAAGTAGCAGACTTCAGGCGTGCTTCCGCGCATGTCCTTGTGTACTGGTTACTATGACAACATTGATGTTTACTTCGGCCATATGCTAGTGTCTGACGATTTATCTCCATTTACTAACTGGTTAGAAAAATATACTCTAATAGTTGCAATGGACTCAGTTGTACTTCACGGAGAGGCCGAAGGTTACGTCAAAAGTTTGGAAAAACTCCCTTTGAAGGATGTAGGCTCTCCAAGGTTAGTGCTTTGACTGCAAATTGTTAGCATAACGCCCTCTTTGCAGAAGGTTAGCTGATGAAATGACAACGTTAACCTCATTCCTACACCCGGGCCAATGTAACTAGGATAAAACTTTTCAACAGTCCCATCTAAGTTTTCTGTGTTAGGTTAGGCTTACCTCAGGCAGCTAAAATGAACTTGTCTGCAACCGTTACATTATCGTTTGGGGGTAACAAATGGAGCCCCAATGTTTGCATATCAGCGCGGATTATTTTTGTTATTTGAATGACAGGTGGTTCCGCCAGCACGAATATATCGAGAAGCTAAATATGCAGGCTATTCTGAATGCTGCGGCTACGCAAGAGGAATACGTTCAAGAACTGTTTGTGTCATTCGGAAAGGTAAGATGATCTCAGACATGTACATTAGGGATGTCTGGTACGGAAAACCACTTGGCATAGAAAAAGACATAACACAGACACATTTTAGTTTAGTCAGCCTAATCCTACAAAGGCCGGGTACCTACTTGCTGTACAAGGGTAAATATTGTGAAACACGACAAGCTAATCACACTGAGATCATTCAATCAATTGTGGTTGTGCTCAGATCCCCACATTGGTGCATGAGATGATTCTTATCGAGGTTTGGAAGCAGAAAATTTTCCCAATTTTCTGTCAGCTACAGGATTTCACACCCAAAAGCACATTTCCTTTGTACATGGTGGTAAGTGAAGTCAAACACTGTTTCGTTTTTTTGTTGTTGTTTGTTTGTGTTTTTCAGATTAAAGCTTGTGAGTTACTGTGACATGTTTACAGTGTAGGAATGTGTAATGATTATAAAGCTGTTCTGCCTGCTTTCAGATTCACCATGAAGCTACTGTCATAAACCTTTTGGAGACTATCATGTTCCACCAGGTGAGTGCATCTGCATGTGCATGTGTTTAAGGCCAATGTTACACTTAAGGTGTTTGTCACTGATGATTCCATTTTTTAGATTTGGGGAATGTTAGTGGTAATGTTTTTAGAGCAGAGTATGTAATTCATATGGGAGTCTGCAATATGTGCCGTGGAATGTAAGTCATGCACTCTGATGTTTGTTGCTGTGCCAATGCACGTGCTTCTGGCTGTTTTTAGGACTCTTGTGAATCAGCAGAGGAAGCTGTTCTAGACCTGGTGGACTACTGCCACCGTAAACTCACTCTCCTTGCTGGGAAATCTGCACGTGGAGACACACCCACCACAGATCGTATCACACATACTCCTGACGCAAACCAATCCTCTATACAGGTGACTTTGCATTTCTAATAGTCATTTTATTTCACATCAGTGCACATGGAATTAGACCCAGAGTTCTACGGCTCTACAACCACATCCAATTCTAGTCCTTCCACTGTAACTGTCCTTCTGGCAGGAGTTGCAGATTCAGAATGCCAAGCTGGAATTTGACATCTCTCTGAAGGCTCTGTCTGTGTTGCGTTACATCACTGGGCATGTGGAGAGGTAGGTGCTCCAAGGACGTTGTCTGTAGACCAGGGGCAGATGTTCAGACCTTGTGGACTGCAATTTCTGTCTGTATCCAAATCTGGCACCATATTTTCCCTCTGTGATATTATTACAGATTAAGACTGTAATCTTCTTGCAGCTTGAGTGTGAGTGTGCTGAACAGGCTCCTCCGTACACACAATATGCCCTGTGTGTTGGTGCAGCTGGTTGAGCGTTGTCCCTGGAGGTGCTACAGTGCAGGTACAGCTCTTTTTGATGCTGTCAATATATGTTGACAAATATAAAGCTCAACCTTCCTATAGTGTTTGTTTTTTTATCAGTTCAGTGTTCCCAGTCAAAAATGACAAAAACTTTAACCTATTTATAATACACTTGTATTGTATTTGTATCACTTTTCATTTACAGTTTATGGCCTCCACACCTCATGGAATCAAGCTTATGTAATTATGTGAGGGAAAGATTAAATAGGGAAAAGTTTTCAGTGGAGGCTATGATCACTCACTAGAAGCAAAGACAGGGAGTTAGGGGAGGGTTTATGTTTATGTGAGTGAACAAAGTTGCCTCTGTAATATTTCGAATCTGCACACCAGGTGTAGCTGATTAAATACCCAGGTGCTGAAGGCATCATGCATTATGCACGTGCGTGTGTGTGTGTGTGTGTGTGTGTGTGTGTGTGTGTGTGTGTGTGTGTGTGTGTGTGTGTGTGCCATAGGGAAGGTGGAGAAGTATATGGATGGGAAGTGGCAGACAGTGCCCCCTCAGGACCAGCTGATCATGACCCAGCTCGATGGGCAGCTGTGGATCGCTCTGCTCAATCTCCTGCTCAAGCCTGAGTGTCAGGGCAAGTACGACTACAACAACTTCAACAAGAACCAGCTGCTGAAGGTGAACTGTTTGATGTGTTTAACGCCTGATAAATTGGTCATGTAACGGTCACTGCATGTTCATGTAAATGTATGTCAAGTCTTTGACCTAATTAACGCTAAAGAAGGTGCAATATTTTACCTGCTTATTTTAATGATTCTTTTCCGCGTTGTATTACTACAGCTTTGCTCCCTTAACGCAATGCCTCAAAAATTGGTTCAAATATACATGTCTGATGTATAGCCTGAATGGAAATTAAGTCTGCAGAACTTACATTTCTGAATTGGTCAGAAATATCTTACATAAACACTGCTTCTCAAGTACATTCTATGTGTAACACTTTTCACAAGCCCTTTGAGGTGGAGAGGTATACTGTAGCTTTGTTTCCTTCTTTTCTTGTGCATTCCATAACTGTTGATCATCACTGTTTCATCTTATGGATCACCCCCCCTCACACACACACACACACACACACACACACAGACACACACTTCAACACTAGTGATTGCAGACAAGACTTTTTTGTTTCTTTGGCACTCTCTCCAGGTAGATTGTTCAAATGACTACTTGATGCATCAGATGAAGCATCAAAGATTTTTTTTTTTTTGTGGTCAGCCAGAATATCAGCAGGTTGTAAAAGAAATGAACTATGACTATGCTCATGTCTAGTTCTCCCATCCCAAACATGGAAGTGGAAGACAATAAAACAAAGTCTGACAGAGTCCAAAGACGTTTCCATGGGTTCTTTATTGACTCTTGTTTATGTAAGCGTGGGGCCTACTGTTGTGTTACTGTACATACATCTTTTCACTCTTGTGGCTGTGCAAACATCCCCTCCCACCGACCCATCTACACACACACACACACACACACACACACACACACACTCACACACGCTCTCATACACGTGTGTACAGAATAAAGGAAGTGAGTGCGTGCCAGATCATTGTTCTGCTTATCAGGCCTCCATCTCTCTGATGAGAAGACTACAGCTCTGGGCAGGGGATTGTGACTGTTGCTCTTCCTCACTTTTTTCTCCCTTTCTTTTCTCCCTTCCCCCGTTTTCTCTTACGAAGTATTTTTTCCTCTTTTGTCCCAAAGCACCCCATGACTGCACACATGCAGCGTTTTTTTTTTTTTATGTATGCATACCACAGCTTGAAACAATCTCAACCAGCTAGAATCCGTGTGTGTGTGTGTGTGTTCACAGCTGCGAGGCTCTCTGAATGAGGTGCTGATCGACCAGTTACCCGTCCTGGGGGACCTCCAGCGTTTTCTCAGCCAGCTGGCGCTCACTGACCCTGCACCCCCAAAGAAGGATCTAATCCTCGAGCAGGTACAGGCAGTCTCCTCATACTTGTTGTAGACTTGTGATGGGATTTATTGTAGTAATTTTTGTAATTGCTCTTATTAAACCACACAACTTGCACACACAAGATCAGAGGTATAACACTGGCAATGTCATTGTCATGTAATGTCCCAACTTGATTGGAAAAAGATAACTATTCAGTGTACTGACAAACTACCTTATATGTCTCCAAATAAAAAACAGTAACAGCAGTAACAGTCCATATTTATTCAAATATACATATTGAATGTGTATTGATTGACACAGACAGACACACTCAGACTAGTGTTGTTTTGAAGTCATGTCATGAGTGATGAGTATCAATTGCTCTGTGTTGACAGATCCCAGAAATGTGGAGCAACATTATAGATACTAATTCAGGGAAGTGGAAAGCCATCGCCAAGCATCAGATCAAGACGGCTTTCAACCCCTCAGACAGTGACCTGAGAGAGCAGGCACAAAGGTCAGATATAAATACACCACACACACACACACACACAGAGCAACAGAGTGAGAGAGAGAGAGAGACAGACAGAGAGTACATAAAAAATACCGTATCATTCTGCCTTTGATCCTGCTATTGACACTTACGCTGAATTTCCATTCAAAATGGGACACTTTCTGCTGAGTCCAGTATAATATTTGAAGACAAATAGGCTACATCACGTGGGTGGGAGAGGTCCGTTTGTGTATTTGAAACTCAAGCGGTCTGGCAGTGTGTGGGACTACTATACAATCAACCTTTCCAATGTTAGGGCGTGAGGGGTATTTCCAGACTCTCTCTTCAGCTTCCTGTACAGTCCCATTGATGTACAGACACTAAGCTCAAGTCAGAATGAAACTGTTACTACATCACTTGACATCACTACATCACAGATGTCTAGCGCTCCTGGGTTTGTTTTTCTGTTTTGAGAAGGTGCTCGGAATCACAAGGAAATATTAATTCTGTTGTCGTATTTTTTCTTGAAGCAATCCTGAATTCTGAAATGTACTGCATGAATCATTGTTTACAGCTTGGCTCCACTGCCGAGCTAAAGGATCCCATTAAGTGAGATGTGTCTCTGAACTACTTCAGTGAGAGTGTGAATCAGGCATTCTTCCTCGGGAATTATCCTGTTAAATTTTGTTCTCATGTTGTAAGTTGAGCATATCTCTTCAGGGAAAGATTAAATAAATAGTTATTTGTGTTCTATCTTTTGCACTGCATCCTCGTCTTGTAACCAGTGTAATCTTATCATTTCTAAATCAGATTGTCCCAGACATACAACTTGGATGTTCTGGAGAGTCTGATTCCGGAGAAGCCCAAGTGTGGCTCGTGTGGCACTGAGGCCACCAAACGCTGCTCCCGCTGCCAAGGGGAATGGTACTGCAACAGGTCAGACATTTTCATCCCTGGCACAAGATAAAACACACACACACACACACACACACACACACACACACACACCAAGCTCAATCTAAGTGCTTCCAGACTGACATCCTTCTGATCTTGTGTGTCTCATCTCATATCTGCAGAGAGTGTCAGGTGAAGCACTGGCCTAAACACAAGCCTGCATGCCAGTTGATGGCTGAGGCCACTGAGAAACTACAGAAGAAGCTCAACATCAATGCCTGACGTGGTCCATTGTCCATGGGCCTTGTGACACCCACGAGTGCAAACCATCCTATCAGAGACAGAGCCAGGAGGGACTTAGAACCATCTAACCATGAAACTGTGAATGAGCCTATATCATCTCATACGTCTGGAGGCAGTCACTAGAGTTTAGAGGAGAACATTTGCGCAGGTTGTCCAAAATGAAAAAAAATGTTCATTTCAAAGGAAAGCCATTATTTTCTGGACTCATCGCTGCTCAGTTCTGTCCTTACTTGAATGTAAGGCTGGCACTCCAGACTGCAGCAGGCGGTGAAGAGAAAGAGAGAGTCCTGATGACAGACCAGTATTGTCTGTCAGTTCATGTCAAATGCTTCGGTGACCACAACAGCAGTGGTGACAGCTGTCAGGAAGTTGGCTCTTCTCTTTTGCAGGAGTGAGTGAACTCGGTTGAAAGTGGTGGTGACGGTTTTGGAGTTGGTGAAATCCTTGGGGCAGTCAGCTCTTTCTTTAGTCAACTCTCTGCAAAACAATTTTCTGCTGTTTCTGTTCTTTATCTGTAGAGATGTGTTGTTATGAAATAAATAACAGGAACAATTAACTGGGGGGAAAATGGTTTTGTATGGGCGTGTGTGTGAGTTTCCAAAGATTTCAGACATTTCCGAACAGGATAACATATGTTTGTTTATTCCAATCAGTCCAACTCATCTCAGAAACAAGGAAGTGGTGACAGGAACATAAGATTTATGGTTTTGATTGATCCTTCATCTTGGTGAAACAGATATTTGGGATTATGTTTGAGAGCTGGCAGGTACTGTTGGTCAAAGGAGAAGCTGCAGGAGGAAGTAAAAATATATCATGGTAAAAAAAAATCATGGTAGCTTTAGATAAAGGTAGTCAGGCCTCAGGATACTTTGTGTTTTTTATTTGCATTCATTTATTTTTTAATGTAAAGCACCTGTGATCAGCAAATTAAGAAAATTTGTTTTGGTTACATTATGAGTCATTGATATATACCAATGCAATTTACCTTTGATGTACACTCGACAATTTCCAGTTTGTGCAGAGATGTCACAGGAAAGGAAATTATTTTCGGCATATGAAGTGGTGGAGGGTTTTTCTAAACCACAAAGGAACTAGCATGTTTCATGTAAAGCGCCTGTATCTTTGCACAGCCTGGGGTAAATATTTGCTCTCAGGGATACATTTTGGCGTATAAAGGGCACTTCGCTTATTCATCTCCACTGATGCGGTGGAAAACTGGCCACATGACAGTAGTTTTCATCGCATGCAATACTTGATTGGTGATCGGACGGAGGAGGGGTCGTATGAGCTACTCGCCGGCTGCGGGGGTAGAGGAGGTCCCTAGGACAGCACGGGGTAAACCTACCGGAAGCGACCGAACCTTGAGGCATTCGGGACCGTTATGCTGATCATCTTAACCTGACAGCTGCGTGATGTTTTAATGTGAAAAGGCGTTGTTGTCTACCCGCTCCAAGAAAGTGCAACTACGGCGACCAGCCGTTTGTTTATGTGGGTGAAAGACGCTTTTTGGTGAATGCCTGACGGAGACGTATGTGCAGTAATTCAGCGGTCAGTTTTGTAACTTTTTAGGGGAACAATAACAGACAGAAGTTTGTCATCACATGGCATGGACATCAGTCGGAAACAGGCTGTCTGCAGGGCACGCAGTGAACTCATTTGTGGACGGTTCCAGGACTTTTAAAGGATTTTATTATTTGATTTGACAGAAAAAAAGTTTTCGCTTTCTCATTCACTTCTTGTGAACCCGAGCACTAACTGGAAGATATCTGTTTTTTATATAAAAAGGAGGACGTCGTCTTGTTTGGCATCTTTCAACATCGCACCTTTGCAACGACTGAAGTTACAGAATTTGACTACTTCACTTCGTAGGCTGTCTCAGTGACACACAGGATGAACATGAAAATCCTTCTTACTTCTCCGCACCTCAGACAGATACCTTCTGCTACAAGAACAAGGTTCTTTCTCTCTCTCTTTTGATTGGTGTCAGGATTAGGTAACAATGACAGCATTCTTTAGATCAGGGGTTCTCAAACTTTATTGGACCGGGGACCCTAACGGGACACCTCATAATCGTAACAAAAAATTAACCATATAAAATTATATCCCTGTCTGATGCTGTTAAACTCTTATTCTAAAAACATAATACAATACCACAAGTGTTTTAAATAGGCACGTTATTGCATTTGACAAAAATTGACAGTGCAGGAGCAGTTTTAAAGGACTATTTTTTTGTCAATCTAGGCCCACTGTGTTAAAAAATACTGTTTATTTCACATAACTAATAATAACTAATATTCATTCTGCTTGCAGTTAACGTGAATACCTAAGGAAAATGTTTGGACAGATTGATATAGTATATCGTGTCGGCTAATTTGTCACTAATGTTATGCTGGTGGGAGTAATGAGCACAATGCAATTGGGCTCTACACTTATTTCTAGTGTTTTTCTTTATACTTTGTGGCAAACTTTTGTGTTTTACCCAGATTTTGATACAGGTAGGCTATAATTGCTTCTTTGCAAAGTCATGTGCCCCACCCCCACGGGGTGACAGTCATGTCTTCAAGTTGGCCTAGCCTAATGCACATTTAGGACTGGTGACTACATGTGAAGAGCTAGGCATTAAATCATGTGTCGAGGATTTCTCCTGGGCAATATGTCTGGTTCTATTTAGAAACCTTAGAGTACAATAGTGAACCAAATTAGCTTGACCATGAAATTTGACTGATGCTACACAGAACGCCCACCATCACCTGAAACCTAAAACCAGTATTCTAAGATAACCGCAATCAGTGCTAATTCTGTGGAGAGGATAGTTATGTAGCAACAGGTGCAACGTGTGTATCATTTGCACACTTCTTAATCGTACATTTCCATAATTCCCCGAAGAATTATTATACCATGAGTTGAGTTTAGATAAGCCACTGACAATATAACGTGGTCTTATTTGGATCTGGGTGTCTTCTTCCAGGGGATGAAAATGGATAATGTCTAAGGTCCTGTTTGCATGAAGAGTAAGCACAGCTTGTGAAGCACCATGTCGGCGGGAGAGCTGATTGAGCTGCAGGACCTGAAGGCAGAGGACCGCATCGAGCTGACCCTGCCTTCCACCCCACGCACCGCCCGTCTAGAGCGGGTCAATGCCGTGCGTCTGAGCCCAGGGAGGGTTCCGGAACTGCTGAGCCGGGTTCGGATCATTCGGCTGCTGGGAGGGATCGCTGCTGACCCGCGGGAGGAGGTCGGCGTCGGTGTGGCCGATCCAAAGTTGGTGGAGGACGCTGGGGGGGGACATGACTTCCAGCCCTGCAGTCACACGCAGCCCACTTGGTGCGACCTGTGCGGAGACTTCATCTGGGGCCTGTACAAGCAAAGCCTGCGTTGTGTCAGTGAGTATCTTCACTCATGTGTTTCACATTTACAAATTCAACAGGATATTGTCTCAGTTTGCTGCTTGCATGTAATAAGAGCATGCACACATTATGATGACTGGATTTTTGTGCGTCAGCTCACCACAGTGCTGGTGAATGCAAACCTTAGTTGCCACACCCATATTTTAGATCAGCCTGAAGAGAATGCAGCAAGCATGTACCTAAACAACGTTAATCTATTTGTGCTCTGGTATTGTTTTTTTTCCGCATAGCTGTGTTAAAGTGATTTGGAGCTATTTTATCACATGAAAGAATCTAACCTGAATCTACAAAGGCACTCTAGCAACCTAGACTTGCACAACAACAGCATTGCTGGATGGGATTTGGTTGATGTATAGGCTACTGCTGGCCTCCTCTTGTGCTGGTCCCCGGGTCCCCTACATGCCAGCGCGCCAGTCCCCAGTAGGGCTCAATGGGTTTGTTGTGCGGTGGCCAGCATTCATGGGACAGGCCCATTCATCCACTCTGAATGCTCGTTAATGAGGACTGTATGGGCACCTCTAGGGCAAGACTGCAGGTTGGCACAGGCTATGCAGGGGACTCTCTCTCTCAGGCTTGCTTGGTAGACCTGCCAGAATGGGTGCTATGGGATCCTTTCCCCCATCTCTCTGTTGTAGCTATGCTAACTATGTGATGTATGTGCCACTAGCATCGTCATTGGCACAGGTTTATTTAGCCTACTCTTGTACAGGTCAACTGCATTTATAAGCTGATGTTCAACTCTGAAAGTAAGCTGACGGGCAACGTTTCCTTCCTCCAGTTGAGGCCTTCCTCATAAGACCCTATTTCTGGCCACTGGGAACAGTTTGGTTCTTAGTTGCTGTTTCCAAAATGGCTTACTGCTGTACTACATACTGCAAACACCTTGGGATGTACCATTGCCGTGTTCATGTTCATTTGCCAAAATAATATACATGTAGTTCTATATTGAGAATGTGTGCTGATTTTACAAAATATTTGCAAATTTTACAAAACAGAGCCGTCATTTCAGTAAACAACTGAAAGTGAGGCAAACGAGCACACCTTCTCTAGATACAAAATGACAACTTCCAGCTCCTGTTGTATGCAGTATGGAACAGTATGGAATTTCAGAAGCAGCAAATGTCTTGTTCAAAGAGACTTCAAGTATTTGAGGGGATCCAAACTAATTCCTGGTTCAATGATATACATCTAAGTCATTGCCCTCCGAAACTTTAAACTCAGTGACCTGAGATGACATTACTGAAGTGTTCTTGCAACAGCTTTTAGGGCATTAAGTACCCTTTCTGAAAATGTACTACACAGGTGAATTCAAGAACAAATCCTCCCTGACCTTTGGCTTTCTTTATGAAACATTCATTCAAGCTGCTTCGCCCCTTGAAGCAAGCTTTAAATAAAAAAAAACACGTAGGCTAACTGCATGTTATTTTGGTTCCTGAAATAAAATTAAAACTTAAGATATCACCAAGTTCTATTCAAATAGCACACAGTGGCCTGTACATGTAAATGGGAAATTGGTCCAAACGGTTCCACAATAGAGTGCTAAAAACAGACTCTTCAACATGAGAAATGGAGACAAGTCAGAGATCTTGAGCTCTTTTCTTCTCCACTCTGGCCTGAAATGCAAGCTCCATATGGGTCTTATTGAGAGTGTACAAGTTTTGGAGACACACTATAAGCTGTGAGTAAGACATTGGCTGGACCAGCCTCCAGCTGCCGCTCTCACAGTTTGGCCCTCCCAGCAGTCTTAATGCTGAGAGAGCACTTTTTCCCACCTGAACTTCAACTCTGAGACCCATGAATCATCATACAGTGTTTCCAGTCTGCCCTAAAATGAGACACGTTTTCCATCATATTTATGTAAAACAGAGAAAGTCCCTGCACACTCTAGGATGTTGACTTCACACTTGTGAAGGATTTGCTGTTAAAGAGTTACCCTGCCAATGATCCTGAAAGGAAAATACTTTAGAAGTCTACAAAAGAGATCAAGTAAAATTGACTCAAGTTAAGTATGTAGGTCAGTTAAACATTTCAAACAGTTTTTCATTGAAGCTTAATATTTCTTGGCATTGTGCCACAACTGCAGACTTCCAGTGAATACTACAGTTCCAGTGAATACTTCAGTTGTCACCTGTGCGACTCAAGACAGGAAGTCTTCACTGACTTCACTCATGTTGGCATGTCAGTGTCGGGGGGGAGGTGGAGGCTGCGGAGTTGTTCTCTGCAATACCACACTTTCCTGCAGTCAACAAGCATGTCAGTCAGGTTAGGATACACCCACCCTATTCATGAGCTCTCATTCTGACCTTTCCATTATCAACCACTTATTTTTTTCTCTCTCTCTCTCTCTCTCTCTCTCACACACACACACACACACGCTAACATTTCATCAATCTCACATTTCACTTGACTGTGAATTTTTGCTCACCATTCTGCAGTGTTAGTCTGCAGCATGTTTTTAGAACTGTCTCTGTTACATATGGTTTTATTTAGGCCCTTTGGAGGCGTACCCTGGTTTGTTGGTAAAAATATGAACATTACATAACCGCCGAGCATCTATTGCTCTCAGCATTCCTATTTATATGTTATAGGAAGTGATGCTACATATTATGTGTATGTAAACTAAGCTGTTTTATTCATTAAAATGCCCACATAAAAAAAACTATTTCAGTCATATACCACTATTCATTAAGTTACTGAAATATGCTCTTGTAGTAATTAGACATGCTTTTCTATAGGTTTACATGATGGCCTATTTAGTCAATACTTCAGAGCATTGGACACAGCATTGAGCAGCAGGAGCACTAACTGTACTGTACTGTTGCGGTGGCTCATGTCACTCACCCACTGACCCGTGGACTGTCTCATGCCACTCACCAATTGTTTTGTGCCACTTGCCTACTGTCCTGTGCACTGTCCCGTGCCACTACCCTACTGTCCTGTGCACTGTCCCACACCACTGGCCTACTTTCCCTTTCAATGTCCTGCGCCACTCACCTACTGTTAACTATTTTCCTACTGTGTCTTGTTGTGATTCACCTAGTGTCTTGTGCCACTTGCCTACTGTCCTCCACCACTGTCCTGTGGCACTTCCCACTGTCCCATGGGCTAGGTTTAGGGTTAGGTTTGGGTTTAGTAAACATTTGCAAGTGACTCTCGCAATGACTTCATTGCTCCACAAGATGTCAGTACTGTTTTTGGTGAAGTCTTCAGAGATCTCAGACCATGTCATGGTGTGTATTTCAGTAAACCTTGCAGTGTTCATGTTCATTTGCCAAAATAATGCACAAATTTTTCAACTAAACATATCAACTAAACAGCAAACTTGTTTTAAGAAAGTATAGGCTTACTTTGCTATTGAATGGTGTACACAATAAAAACTATGTAATTATGGAAATAGCAGTCTACTCCAAAGCACACATCAGTCACTTTATTAGTATATTGTGCTATGCCTTGCCACTACCACACTGGACCCCCTTTTGCCTTCAGATTCAGTAAAGTTCTGGAAATCTCTCTGTTCCATATTGATATATCATTACAATCTCATCACTGCAGATTTGTTGGCTACACAAATTTTCTCATTTTCATACCTACCGACAGCTCTCAGCAGCATCAACAGGATAACTGGTTGATTCACACTGGATTTCTCCTTGAAGTGATATCTTTTGCTCATTTTTTAAGCTTGTTTATGGGCAATACAAATTAGCTTCTGTGACTCACGACCAGACTAACCTGAGGAGCAAATTCAAATTTGGCAGCATTGCGGTAGCATTGCATTAGGTTACCAGTCTAATTGCCATTATCACAGTGATTCAAAAATGTTTATGAATGCCTGCAATTACACTTTCTTCTGTTCATGTAATTTTGAAATGTTAGCTTTTCAATGATTTCTCATAGAATTGGAGAGAAAAAAACAAAGACCGGACAGACATACAACACCATTCTTCACAGGAGGTCCAAACAATACACAGAGCAACATCAAAGGGCCTAGTACCTCAACATGTGTAGCTCACACATCAGAGGTGTTGAACTCCACCCACCTCACCTCATCCCACCACACCCCACAAATCACCTCCTCTCATCAAGATCAAATGGGTGATTGTTGAGAGGACATTCCTTAGCAGTGACAGCACAGGTGTGACTGTAGATGAAACTGAACTAATGCAATTCTGTGGTTTTGGCTTGTCTCAGATTGCAGGTTCACATGCCACTACCGATGCCGCGCCCTCATCAAACTGGACTGCAGTTTAGATCAGGGTTCTGTGGCAGACCAAGCAAGTGTCTCTGAGGAGGACAACATAGAATCAGACACAAATGTGGTGAGAATATGATGAAGGTGTCTTTTATATGCACACACACACGAAAACATACTACACTGCATATGCTGCTGTTTCTAGTGTGTACCCTATATTGACATTAACACACATCCAAATTTCCACTGGGATGAAAAAATATCTATCTATCTATATTACTATCTATTAATCAAGCGATTTAACTTTTTGTAACATTGTAAGCACCATCATTTCAGATTAATTCAACTCAGTTTTTGATTAAATTCACTCATGGGGCAATTAAAAAAAAATTACTGAACTGAAATGTTATGGCATATTTTAATTGTGTTGAAAGTAGCCTGTTCAAGGCTGGTTGCCATCTCAGCTTACACAGCTGTAGCTCTCATGTCTATCGTTCATCGTTGCCAGTCCCTTGCACTTTCCCGTCCAAAATTTGCTACTTTGTAGCAATCTGTTACTGTTACTCTGTAGCGAGTTTATTGAAACTCACGTGTTGCAAACAGGGCGGGCGGGGGCATGAAAAATGGTGGGCGCCCAGACAGCGTCAGGCTTGTCGAGTTGGAAGTTCCTCTAGTCAGCCAATCAAAACAAGCCTTGCCTGAGTTTGTGTATTTTCCAATCCCAACGGCCGGGTGGGGCAAACATCCTGTAAGAAAAAAAGCCGACTACACCAACGTGGGTCAGACCGTTAGGTTACATTACGCACGGAGATTCAGCCGAATTATCAGAAATTTACCTCGAGAATTCGAATTGCTGAGGAGAATCCTAACTTGTCGATACATTTCGGGATATTTTGTAAAAAAAAAAAGAGATAGGCCAACGTCATCTATATCAAACAATTGCATAGCTGAATTTTGATCAGCAAAAGAAATTGAAAGTTGTTGGATAGTGTGTCGTCGTAGTCGACCATTAACGCTATCTTAGGTTGGTTTGAAAATGAGTGAGACAAACGAAGTCACTTTAGACCAGACCCCATCGTTTGAGAAAACATGGGGTAGCTCCACGAGCAGTGGTTACTGCAGTGAGGAGGATTCGGACTCGGAGTTCGAGCAGTACTACACCGCACGCACATCCTTCATCCGTAAACCCAAGAAAGAGCAGGTGAGACCATTAATGAATGATACATTTGATCTGTGTGCAGCACTTGTAGTGTGACTTGGTATGTAGGAACACGGTGTAATGTTACTCTGTATCTTGGAGTTAAGATTAACGTTAAGACAATTTGCTAGTTCTCTCAAATGTTGCGTTAACACCTTGTGTTTTTATGAGTAGAACGTGCTGTTAGACATACATTATGGACACTAGTGTTAATACCTCTACCTGAAGAATAACTAGTTGAACAATAACGTTAACATTACTGAATGTTGAGAACATCCTGTTGCTGCCGCCACTCCTCGAGGTTGGGTGGAGTACAATCTTGGTTCTTCGCCAGCTGTTCGCGATGTTTGCTTTAAAACTGAACGCCACAGTAGAGTGAATGCAAACACTCCAGATATTGCCATTTTTTGTTGTTTTGTTGTTGTAACAGTTGCCTTAATGCAATAATATTGAAGCAACCTGAAGCTTTGTTTGTTGCATTGCAAACTTTATTTAGAATATTGAAGACCCCCCCCCCCCACTTCCCCAAAGGGGATATAATGCTATGATATATTAGATGATTCTTTTAACGTAAACAAACATTTTCCATTCCAAGAAGCTTGATGTGCGTTCTAGTCAATCATAGTATTTTGGAGCTTGTAAGTTTCTCAGTGACGCAGACTGTGGCGCAACACGGAACAGTCTTAGTCACAGGAAATGACTGTTTTTTTGTGAGTTTGACAGCAATAAAACATTGTCCATATCATTATGATCATGTCCAGACTTGGATCCAGATTTTGTTTTGGGCTCTCATGAGATTTACACATAGGTTGGGTATCTGTGGACTTCCCCTTTAGTAAACACTCCTAAGTAACAGAAAGAGGAACCATGGGGTGATGTCATGAGTTTTGTCCGTCATTGATTCTTAAGATTTAAGATAATGGCCAGTGACCCTCTGACCTGATTTCCTGGTAGTGAATTAGTGGAAATCATTTTAGCAGACAACACACTGATTGTCTCATGCACTTATCACTGACAGGTTAAATGGATTTGACTTAATAAAATGTGTGTGTGTGTGTGTGGGCAATGCACACATGCAGTGCACTCACATGTGATCACCCCCCCCCCCCTTTTCAGTTATTAGACTCACATGTACTGTCATCACTGGTCATCAACTTGTTAACAGTCACTTGACCGCTGTTAGACTTATTGGTTATTGATTTACTACTAACGGCCCCTCTATATGATTCTCAGTGATGGCTGAACCATAGGTCTGATGCAGACATTGAAATTCTGTCAACCATAGATTTATGTCTATTGACATGTAAATGCCCCCAAAGTACATTTTACGCTTCCTGTACCCATGTACCCATACAGATAGAGTGTATTCATTAATCACATGTAATAAAGTGTAATTATGTGCTCGGGATGTTGAAGGCCTTAGATGAGTCGTTGTGGTGTAATGAACCATCATATTTCTTGGGAGTTGCGAGGGCACCATAAACTCTCATTTGATGACAAATGCCTGGAATGTTGCAAACAACAGATAGCCTAACTTGATAACGGGAGAAGATGGGGAGATGTCTGAGAGAAGATTGGCTACCAGGGGGAAGTTTAGACTCTTTACTCCCACGTGAGAATCTTGAACAAGGGAGCAGTTTTCCTGAAGGGAAGTAGAAGAAGGGAGAGGTGACTATTTTTAGCACATGACCACAAGACTAAGGAATGCAGGAACCAAATCCTGACGGACAGCTGCAGCAGCCCAGTAGTCACCTCCTGTCCTTTGGGGGTGGCTGAGCCGAAAGCTCTGATTGGATGACATTGACATCATGGTCTTCGGGCCAGCCGAGCAGACAGGAAGTTAAGAGGGCTGATGCAACAGGCGGCAGAGTCCCATGGCCATGATGGTGTAGCACACACACATAGTGGTGTCAAGTTTCAGAGTGCTGTTTCTGCCTAAACAAACTGGCATGGACAGCAGAGCCAAGAAACTGCAGCTCTGGCAGGGGTTGGGGAACAGTGACAACAGTTGAACCAGTTGTCGATGGGCAGTTGTTCAGTTAGTTGCCAGCACAGCTTTTCCCACGGGTCTTCATTCCTGCCACACATGATTAGCATTGATGTGAAAGTGCTGTATACTCTACTCCCACACCCCTAATAATCACAACAGGCTTGTTTCAAGCAGCAGATCATTAAATGCCCAGTGAAATGCCGTTGCTTGATGTGTGAGGCTGTTTTAGCTTTATACTTGGTTATAGCCTTACGTTAGCCAGGCTAGCACCACCTAGTGCCTCTGTTCTATATCACATTTTTCTACAGCACAGTCAGGAATCTCTCCATTAGCTTAGGTTTCCTTCCGACAATTTTTTCGACTGGACAATTAGCGAACAGAGGGCTCTGGCATGCCAATATTTTTAAAGTTCACAAGCCCACGAGGAAGGAAATTATAGTCAATTGAGGATTACGAGACACTTTGTGAAACAATGTGAAAATTTTTGGTGCTCAGGGCAGCCTTACGACATGGAATTGTCTTGGTAGATAGTGTGGCAGGACCTGTTTGACAACCAGCTCATCAGATTTGGTGAGTCAGTGGTAGCTGGGTGTCATGAGGGTGTAATCCTCTTGCTGTCTATCCATGTGATTAGATGCCTGAATCTCCATTGTGACAGACACTGTGGCCAGTGTTTAGTGGCAAAACTTATTAGCACTTTTCTTTGAGGGATCAATCACTTGTTAGCCTTTCACATTTACTGACATCTAGTGGTGAAGTAATGCACATGCAAGTGTCAAAAGGAGCACACCTGAAAATGATCAATTTTCCTTCTGTGAAATCCGACTTTTGTACTGAACTCAGGAATGTTTAAAATATTGAGAGAAGTGTAATGTGAACATGACCCACTTCTTAACTGCCACTTGCTGCTATGAACCAGTAAAAGAATTCCATATGACAATGTCCCTACTATTCCCCTTTCCTCCAGGATGAACAGACAGAATGGGGAAAACAGGAGCTGTCTCCTGTAGACATTCAAAAGAAGGTGAAGGAATACAATGCCCAGATAAACAGCAACCTGTTTATGACATGGGTAAGAGAATAGTTACGCATACGCACGCATACTGATTTTTTGTTGTTGTTGTTTGTTTCTTTTTTTAAAAAGCCATGGCAAATTGGCAACGCATGGTTCTCAAATGCCATTTGTTCTCTTTCCCATGCATAGAACAAAGATGGCTCATACACAGGCTTCATCAAGGTCCACCTGAAGCTAGTGCGTCCAGTGTCTGTGCCCCCGCCCAGGAAGGGCTCGTCTGCTCAGGAACCCACCAACCGCGGCAAGCCTGCAGCTGGGAGTGCCCTAAAGCGCCGCACCTCCTTCTACCTGCCTAAGGACACGGCCAAGCACCTGCACATCAGCTCTCGCACCAGTGCCCGTGAGGTCATTCAGGCCCTGCTCAAGAAGTTCACTGTGCTAGACAACCCGGCCAAGTTTGCCCTGTTTGAGCGCAGCGAGCGCCATGACCAAGGTTAGTCCTGCATAGAATGTGGCTCATCACTATAGAGCTCTTTCATAAGTGGCCATATAGTTGAACATACTGTTGCTGCATTAGCTATTCTTGCGGGGTAACTTTCTAGCTTTCACTAGCAATATTCTCTCCTGTCTGATTATCAGTCGTATTTCCCTTCATGTTTTCAGACAATGGGTATCAAAAAGCTATTGTAGGTCTGATAGACAGCAGGGGGGTATACTATGAAGCCAGGTTACTGGCTAAACTGGGTAACTTCTGGAGTAACCGCTGATCTAAAAACAACATGTCACTTCAGAAACAACTGATGCTCAGTGGAGGGTTCTTTTAGAGATCAGTGGTAACTCCCAAAGCTACCCGGGTTAACCAGTAACCTTGCTTAATAGTACACGGATACCTCTGAGGTGCTGATTGAATAAACCTAATACACAATATGGGGGAATGTATTTGTGCTCTGCACAAATTGTAGGGCACTGTAGAATTGTATTTGGTGCCCTTCGTGGGTTAAATTATTTGTTTGATGAAACACTATCTTATGCTCTCCTTGTATTTGGCTTTTTTTTTAGTGTACTTGCGTAAGCTGTCTGATGATGAGCGTCCTCTTCACCTGCGTTTGTGTGCCGGTCCCAACGAGAAGGTACTCAGCCTGGTGCTGAAGGAGAATGAGACTGGAGAAGTTAATGTGAGTACATCATCAGCTGATTCTCTGTCCTTACTAAAGAGACTAGAACCAACCCATCTGTATCAGGCACAAATAAAATAAGGGCTTCAGGATGGGAAAAGCTTATATTTTTTGCTCCTCTTCCTATTTGGTGTCCGACTGATGAGATGTGTATGAATATCATCACTCTATGTTAATGCCTCCATTCTCTACAGTGGGATGCCTTCTCATCTCCTGAGCTTCAGAACTTCCTCCGCATTCTGAAGCGTGAAGAAGAGGAGCATGTCAAGCAGATCATACTGCGTTACAGCCGGGCCCGTGAGCGCCTCCAGGAAGCCCTCTCCAGCTCCAAGCCTGGCTGAGGGGCCTCTCCCTGACCTTCCCAGCTCTGCATGGGATCACCTGCGCTGTTGACCTGTGGCCACTACAAGGCTCTTGAGTCACCGCTGCATCCAAAGACCCCGGCGACGACGCGGACAGGCCTTCACTCCCCCCCGACCTCCTCTCTTTCAGCAGAGAGGGTTGACAAAAATAAATCAAGGGAATGAGTGTGTGAGTGAACAAGAGAGAGAGCGAGAACAAAATGGGTTGTGCCTTAGACCTAGTGAGTGAGTTTACGCCTGGACGAGCGTGTGAGTGAACGAATGATGAAGCACGGATGGGAGAAGAAAACCGACGTGTCTGAGAACTGAACCTGTGTGAACTGAGCGCGTGCAGTGAGCATGTGAGAAAGCAGCATGAGGGACTGCTGTGGACCTGGACTGCTTGGTTGGTGGTGGAGTCAGTCCATCCTACCAGCGTAGTATAAATGTCTCTGTTCCTCATTGAGTTACTGTGTGCTCATGAGAGAATGGAGTGTTTGTCAATGTATATGTCAGTTTGTCTGTTTTACATGTTGGGTATAAATGTTACTTTCTCACTGATTTGATTTTCCTGCTAAAATTTTTAAATAGTTGGGGTAAATCCTCCTATAAGGATTTTCCTCAACACCCTGAACTCAAGGCAGCCTTAAGACATTGGAATAACAGTAGTAGTACATTTAAAATATAACTCAGTAAGAATATTCCACCCATAGTTAATCCTATTGCTGCTGTTTAAATTGGGAAATTGCTGGAATCCATTCAACTACTAGCATATATCTGTTTATATAAAACACTGTTAAATAAAATGAGTCCTCAACTTGTCTTGGTCTTGCACATTTATGGAACACGCTGAAGCATGACTCGCTACACCAGGCAATGCCTGAATTCAGCATCATCCAGGCCGTTCAATATCTGAAAACTGATCATTGTATCCTAAAGGCTATGGATTCACATTGAATTCATAAAGACTTTGAAAGTTCTAATAAGTCTAAGCACAAGAAGGCTCTTGCTTTAAAGCAACACCATATAACTTTTCGCCACAGTTTAAGGTAGCCCCTCTATCAGGCGCGTCTTGGTACCATCTCAAAATTAAAGATGGATTAATCACGTGTTATCACTAGGCGCTTGCCATCTAGGATATGCACTGTGTAGTTATGGATGGAGGGTGGGAAACCACAAGATAAAGGACAGCTAGTCCAGTAGTTGTAGGCCAAAAAATAGTGCTTCGCTAAATCGTGTTTCATTGTTAAAAGCTGTTGTCAAATTGTACAGCAGGTACTATTCGGGGAATCCATTCACGAAACATAATAAATGAAACGGGCTTCAGGACATGCAGTGCCTACTCTGCGCAATTGAAGCGCTTGTTATATGTGCATGAAGTGCTTCACTACAGCTGATAAGAGCTAGCAGCAGTTCCAGACTGGTCTGCTTTCAGCATCTTTTCGTGACGCAAAAACCTACCTGTCTTCAGCTCTGACTCGGGGAAATGATTTTTATACAGTACGTATGCCAATTGTTGCTTATAAAGGGGATGCATTTTTTACAATCTTTGGTTAGCGTTGGTACAATGCAATTGTGTTCCATAGCCAGATTTTTCAGTCAAAACAACATAGGAAATGTCGTAGTTTACTAACGTCCCTACTGGAAAACTAGCGAGCTCGTTGATACGGCTGTTTTGAGTAATTCACAGTGATTAATATTGGACTTTGGTACGCAGAGTCGTTATAATGTAGTTTTGCATGTAACGTATGTGCTTGCTGATGCTGATGGTAATGTTATTCGTTAGCCAGTCAGCTAGCAGACATAGGTGAGTTAGCCTTTTGACATTTAATCCCTCAGATCTCAGCACCAAGCGAGTCAGTGCTGACAATTCTAGTCTGTTTCGATTAAATGCGTTTGCAGAGAAATAGCTACCACCATAAACACACAATAACACTGAGCGACATTTTAATCTAATTGAAATAGTAATACCTTCGCTATCTTACGTGTCTGACGTAGTAACAGTGAGCTAACGAGGTGTGGCTAGGCTATCGAGCTAGTTAGATTGCTAGGTTCATGTTGGTCGCTGTGTTTACAGTTGACTAGCGCTAACCACTACGTTGCATTTGGTAGGTTATGTAAAAATTTATTCATTCTGCAGAGACGGCAACAATGTATGCATCACTCTATCTGTTTACAGTGAAAAGCTTAAAATTAACAAGTTGAGCCCAGGATATTGCCATCAGAAAATTTAGGGAGGTGCGTCATGCAGGTGGACATCATTAATTTAGTTAATTGGCTCGAGTAGGAATCGATGTTGGATGGAAGATCTGAAAAATCTGATGGTCTGATGGAGAGTATAACGTTAGCAAGTATCTATGTTGAAAGATCCCGTATGGCAGCAGCAGACCTAGTGCAATAGTGAAATAGAATCAGCTATTTGAGTTATTTTAAAGAGAACGCAGATGGGATGGGTGTTGATGAATTGTCTGAAATATGCCAGCTGATATTCAATATGACAACTCATAAGAGTTTCACTTAATTGTGGCTTGCACCTGACAAAAGTTTGTCACTAACCAAATATTTCTTGCACCTGAACTTGCCTTTTGCCTTTCTGTCTCTTCCTTAGGTTCCTTGGTTGATAAAACGTTGAACTCAAACATAGACTGACAGGGGCTTTTGTACCTCTGAGAATAATGTCCTGTTGTCGTTGAGGATGGGTGGGAGTGGATCGAAAGCCAAAGGTGTGTGGCCCTTTGGTGGGTCAGGGGCCGCAGGGGACTCTGCCAGTGATGTCAGTGAACAGTCCTTGGCACGAATGCGAGGATTAAAGAATGCTACTCCGTTTGTCTTTACCAGAAGGAGGTGAGTCATGTAGGCTATTTTGTGCATTCTTTTTCAGGGTTGGTCATCATTTAAAAGACAAGTTTGTTGTTTTTTTTTTTTTTTTACACTTGTTTTATATGAGCTAGACTTATAACAAGGAACCATTATCAACAGTTTAAAGGGTAGGTATGGTTTTTTTTACACTTAAAGCCTTGTTTTCTGATCGTTTATGATGAAATACAATGGTTAAAATTGAAGTTTAGACAAATGCCTCTGTTCTGAGAATTTTCAGTTATTGCAGTAGCACCCCTCATCGGAATGGCTGCATAGGTGCACTGCTGAAATCTTTCCTAAAATGCATTAAACTTTCGTTTGTGAAGACGTGAAATTCACCGAGAGGTCAGTAATGTTGACTGATACGCTGACATAAAAATCGCTGCAAAGTATTGTTTCCAACAGGACCATTCATTCTCAATTGTGGACCTGTTTTTTCAAGCCTCTCACACCTGTATGTAAACTTCCGCCTAAGAGTTTGAAGCAATACAAGCTGATAGGAAGCCGAACTTTGGGATGATTTGTCAGATAATCAGTGAACATATCTGATTAATCTGATTTCTGACAAAAGTTTAATGCATTTTAGGAAAGACAGTGCAGCAGTGCACTTACGCAGTTGTTCTTTAGGTGTTACCGCTGAAACTGAAAAGGCATTCATCTAAATTTCAATCTTAACCATTGTATTTCATCATAAACGGATCAGAAAACAAGCCTTTAAGTGTAAAAAAAACAAACCTACCCTTTAAACTGTTGATAATTATTCCCTGTAATAAGTCTAGCTCGTATGTATGAATTATGTGTTCTATGGAAACGATACAAGAACTTTTTACCTTTGAAGCATGTACTCAGACACAGCAAGGTTAGTACACCACCTCAAATGTACTTTCAGAGAGTAGGCTACTCATTGGCTAAATCCTAATGTATCCTGAACCCTTGTAACTGTGGAGATCAGCAAATCATGAAGTCAGTTCATTCCAGGCAAGTCTATGAGGATTCAGTGCTTGGGGGTGGGGCAAGGGTAAGGGGGAATTGGCAATTGGGATTCAGTCAGTGTGATTTTTTTTTTTTTCTTCTCTTGTTAAATCTGTATTCACTCGGTACTCTATATCTGGTACTTGTTTCCACTTCTGTTAGTTCTCTGTACTATGATGAGGACGGAGACTTGGCCCATGAGTTCTATGAGGAGACTGTGGTGACGAAGAATGGGCGAAAGAAGGCCAAACTCAAGAGGATTCAAAAGAACCTCATACCTCAGGTAACTCTACTTAGGCAGAACATGTATCTTGTTTGTTTATTGTCTTAATTTATCATCTCAGCATATGGAAGCATATCTAGTTCTTATTCAAATATCTCAGGTTTTATGTTTTTAGTTTTTAATGTTATTGATGTAATACACTGAGCTTTTTTGCCTTTCTTTGAAGGGAATTGTGCGGTTGGAGCACCCATGCATCCATGTCGACTTCCCTGTTGTCCTCTGTGAGGCGTAACTCACACAGATCTGTAACTTTCTGGGAGATTTGCACTCTCTAAAGTGTCGTACAGCATTCACCATCCTTTCCCCTGTCCAACCCGAGTCTCACAAACCTCCACGCAAGCCTCCATTCTCACCTTACTGTTCCTCTGAGAGGACCAGACTGCCCTCTTGTGGCGGAGAGGAGCAACTGTACACAAGGAGGTTTGATAAAGTGCTGGCCTCCATGTGGTAACATGTTGAGGTAATGAGCAGGCAGGGCTGATCAAAGGGTAAACGCTTGGCCTACCGTCGGACCTTAGATAAATATTCTCCGGTCTGTGGAGATGTACAGAAGAGAGTGCATTTTTTTGTGACTGTTGGAATCTGAAATGGACAGTGCGTGTGTGTGGAGGGGTGGTGGTATGGTCTGCTTCCCCTATATCTCTGTGTGTCAGCCAAGTGCAGCATGTCTTTGCTGAAATATGATGATGACAGGATTGAAGTTTTCTCTAGTATTTCAACTGCGCTCAGACCTGCACTTGTAGTTGTGTACCTGAAGACTTGTTCCATAGATAAGTGTAGCAATGTGCACATGTCTATGGGTTGAACATACTTGAATAAAATGACTTATTGGACAATGAATTTATGGTGGTGTGCTGTACATTCAAGTTAAAACAGTATCCCAGTATTTTGTGTTTGTGTTATTTATGGATGTATTCATGATGAGGCCTTCATAATCAATCTACGTCAAATCTTTTTTAGTTTTTGTCTGGTTAGGTGCTATGATCCCACTAGTTATTTTATTGTTCTGTACCCTGAGGAAATGTTCAGGTCTGTATGGGTTACACTGGGATTCACAAAGCGCACATGAACTGACTGACATTTTTCAAAAAAATGTTTTAATTTTTAAATTCGTTCTACTTATGTGCTTCAGTAGGTATTACAGCTCTGACTTAAAACACCCTGATTTCAAAAATAGCTTGAACCTTTTGTTGTAAAGAACATAAGTTTTTATGTTAAAATACAAGATGCTTGGAGCTTGGTCTGCCTATGCTATGCCACATGTGGTGCATTAACCTGATGTTACTTTCCTTATCTTGTTTTCGTTTTCGGTGGTGGCGGCATGCTGTGTTAAACCATGTTACTCGTTTATTCAGGCCAGCCTTGCAACCATTTGTATTACCAGGCCCTGACATCCTTCTTCTGGTAACTGCAAAGTGAACAAACATTTTAAGGGGTCAAAGGGTAAGCTGTCTGACACGTTTCCATGGTAACGGTCTTTGAAGTCCTCTGCTCCTCTGTATCACTGCAGGAGGGATGGGCATTCAGACGGCTCCACTTGATCACCATAACAACAACAGTTTAAAAAAAAAAGTCTCATTATCAGGGTCTCTGGAACCTGAAAGCACATTCCATCAGGATCAGATGACTGAGCAGTAAAAAGGGTGGTGGTGGTGGGTGGCATGCGGCATGCGCAGAAAAGAACAATCACCTTTGCTGGGCCTGTACTGTGGACGAACACCGGAAGCCCCAAGGATCTGGAAAATCCACGTCCCACCCATCTGGGCTGGAAGCAGGAAGTCCCCCTGCCCTGCCCTGCCACCACATGACGCCACCCAGCATGTAGCCTTCACTTATTTCACCAACATCGGTAATGTGTGATGAGAACAGAGTCAGCTACAGTGTACATACATGTCAAGTGTATGGCCATGAGAAAGTGAAGACCTCATTTTATTGTAATACTAAATTGTAAAATGTAGACTCAGGTGTGGAAAGTAGAGAAGACATCAGATCTCTGTACAGAGATCACAGTGGCTGATGCTATTGATGAGTACAAACAATTCTAGAGGTGTTTCTGTGATGCCTCAGATTTATGTACGTGACCCTGGTGAGGCACAAGCATGCTGAACAGCAGCATATCTGGCCCCATGTCAAGGCTAGGCATGAAGAGCGTCAGTTGCGGTGAAGGTAATGTGGGGAAAGGTCACAGTGGACAGGTCATCAGAAAAGAGGCCAGCAAAGTCCCTAAGCTGATTGAGAGACTGCAACTTTTGTGGCTTCCTTAATCGAGGGCACGTGCGTCACCACTGTAACCTTTTGGAAACTATGGGTGGCTTGATTTACAAGAATGAATTAAACATTTCAGGAAGGGTTGTGGGTGAACGGAAATGCTGATGTTTCAGGGTATGGGTTTGGTGAAAGGGTGTGAGATGGGCTGCAGTGTAAAAGGGTGTGTGTTTGTCTGTGTTCAGTTCCTCTCACATTGTTGAGGCTTCCTGTCCCGGGTAGAGCCAGAAGAAATGATGATGTAAGGAGCAGTGGTCAGGATGAAATGGGAGATGGCCTCAGGAAGGAAGTGTCTTCCTCTATGTATGCACGCGTGCTTTCTCTTTTCCTCGGAGCAGCAGGTGAGAGAGCAGCACACCCCCCAGTGAAGCCGGAAGAAGGTGAGCACTGAACAGGAGAATATCATGTGGAGTGGGCCGCCACCTGACATCCATAACCTCACCCGGCTCGCAGAGTGCATTGTATCCATTGGCCTCTCATACCACCGTTCCATGGGGCCTAACTGAATGAAACAATGGTGATGTATGGATGTGCTATTCAATTTCATTTCATGATTAAGGTAAATAATCTGACCCTCTTGTCTTTTGTTAAAACAAATCTTTCTAATTTGTATTGTTTTGTTAAATCCGAGAAAAAGTTGTATTCATTCAATCCATGTATTCATTCTGGTTGAATATTTATGCTTGAGGCAAAAAGTTATTGCTCGGTATCTGTCAACATTTTGAAAATGCTTTCTCTTGCTAAAGCAACATTTGAGTGGTGTTTGGCGAAGCAGTCTCCCGCTGTTGACTGGGCATCTGATTGTAAGCAGCGCTCCCCATCTGTAGCCTACCCTGTAATTACACCGGAGGCTTTTCTTGCCAGTAAACTTTTGGGGCAGACTTAAATATCTCTAAACGGGGCAAACATGGGGAGTTACAATGCTTTAACGTTTTAAGGGCACACAATAAAGCCATGATACTCTTCACATGACTGCGTCAGGGGTTGTGCAGTTGGTCTTATCAGGCTACGAAAGTCAGCTACCGGCAAGCACGCGATTGCGGTGTGGACATTCGACCACTCCCTCCTTTTCCGAGCGAATGGAACATGCCAAAGCGGCGGTTCACGCACTCTTGCTCCTATCTTTAGACCCACGCCGCTTTCATTGCGCTGCTGTGGTCTTCTCCAGATTTCATTAAATCACAGAAAAGGCTATCATTGTTTAGATGTCCTTAGAGATATGTTGCGCAACTTTTATGAAGTTTCCAAACTTTTGTCGCCATGATTTGGTAGTCTAAGAAGTTTCAGTGGATTAACGCAGCGTGTGCATTGCCTGTCGGGAATGTTTATTATTTTTCTGGAGAAGGTAAGTAATATTTTCCCTACTTTTTTATTAGGGAAAGTAATATTGAAAGATTGAAAGATAGAAAGACGTTGTATGACAGTGCTCTGATTTTCATACAGGGTGAATTAATTAGCTAAACTTAGAGAAATTTGATCTCTCCACTGCTTCACTGACATCACCATTGCTTAATATATTACTGTAGCCCTAATGAGGAGGTATCACGAATGGGTATGACAGAAAATACACTCTAGCATGTATCACTATAGCTTTACAGCCTATATTCTCAGTAATGAGACCCTGTAACTAACACGATAGTATTGTGTGTATGAGGAGAATTATAATATTTCACTGTAATTATACATCTGAAGCACATCAGGCTTTTCAAAGACTTTGTTCTTTGGAGCCTCAGGACTTTGTCATTCCAACCATTGTTTTGGAAACATTGCGACTTTATACTTTATGCATTTCATCTGAATGTCATCCAGTCTTGTCAAAGAGCTGTACTGTCAGTGATATTACTTTCCATTTTTCAAGCAGAGGAGCTGAAGGAGTCCATCTGTTTAGTGGCATGCCAACACCAACTATGGCCCAGTGGCTGCCGAACATATGGGGAGTTTTCTTATTGCTTCTGCTCATGGTGTTGGGAGAATCAAAGGATATCCATGTGCTGAACTCAACAATATGGCCTCTGTATCCTCACAAGCCGTTGCTGCTGGCTTGGAATGCCCCGACGGAGGATTGCAAGCCTCGCCATAGGGTGGATTTCCAGCTTGACCAGTTCCAGATTGTGGCATCTCCCAATGAGGGCTTCACTCGCCAGAACCTTACCATCTTCTATAAGGACAGGCTGGGCCTCTACCCCTACATAGAGTCTGATGGGCAGCTGGTGAATGGAGGCCTCCCTCAGAGGGCAAGCCTCACGCAACACCGGGAAAAGCTTCCGCGCGACGTTGGCCACTACATCCGTGACACAGCAGCCAAGGGACTAGCCGTCATTGACTGGGAGGAGTGGCGTCCTCTCTGGATCCGCAACTGGCAGATGAAGGACGTGTACCGGGAGCAGTCCCGCAAGATGGTGTCACAGAAGAACCCCAAGTTGCCCATTATCAGTGTCAACAAAGTGGCCCAGCAGGAGTTTGAGATATCAGCGCGGCTGTTCATGCTGGAAACCCTGCGTCTGGTCAAGAGTCTTCGTCCCGGCCAGCTCTGGGGCTTTTACCTCTTCCCTGACTGCTACAACCATGACTACCAGAACAGTCTGGAGAATTACACAGGCCGCTGCCCAGACGTGGAGGTGGCACGCAACGAGCAGCTCCGCTGGCTGTGGGAGGAGAGCACGGCCCTCTTCCCCTCCATCTACATGGGTTCCAAACTACGCGACTCGCCTCTGGCCCGCCTTTTCGTCAGGAACCGCATTAGGGAGGCCTTGCGATTGGCTCAGGGTGCAAAGGGAGAGGGCCCCACACGCCCTGTGTTTGTCTATGCGAGGCCCACCTATGCCAATGACCTGCAGCTGCTTACACAGGTGAGAGGGGAATAGGGATAGAAAGAAAGGCAATGGCGATGATGATGGGATGATGGAGGGAAATCTAGGCAGGGCTTCTGGGAATTGAGGATGTTAGGTCACTGACACACAGTTCGAGTGATGGTCGTCAGCATAGAGGAAATAGAAAGAGGAAAAGTTAGAAGGGAATGTGCTTCACAACAAGGCCTATACAGAGGTTATCAGGAGGCTTTGACTACTGTGATTTGACAGGAATTAGGGTTTGTCGAAGAGCTTTCCGAAACTGTAGTGGTTTTAGTGGTAAAACCTTCACTAAGATTTGGAAGCCACCTGATCCCTGTGCTAGTTTTTTGAAATCCACATCTGCAACTCAAGATCATGATTTTTTTTAATGTAATGAATAGTTTCAGCAGCACAGTCTCACTGATAAGCCCCTAGGGTCGAGTAAAACAATGGTGAAGAGCCCCTCCATCAGTCTCGCACACCCACACCGTTATTAGTGAATGGAAAACAAAAGTCAGATGTCTACAGATAACACAGGGGATGCTTGGGAGTGTGTAGGCAACAAGTATGAATGATCTACTGCTAGCAACAACCAGATCCCTTGAAAAATGACACATTCTGTAGCAAGGAAGGGCATGATTCATGCACAGGGTAACATGAATTATGAGCAGAACAAACATACAATTGTTTAGTATGAGTTTGGCCATTTCTTGTTGACTTAATGGATCCACCCCCACTGAAGTCAAAAGAAATCCAAATGACTGTGAGTGTGGTGAAGGGATGTAAATTCCTGTCAGTCTTCGACTTGTCCTTGTGTGTGTGTGTGTGTGTGTGTGTGTGTGGTGTGTGTGTGTGTGTGTGTGTGTGTGTGTGTGTCAGTGTGTGTCTTTCCTCAGTCCCATGATCTTTAACCTCCACCTTCACCCCTTATCTTTACCAGCAGGCTCTTCCTGCCCCAGAAGCCCCCTACTGTGTGTGCCTCTGTGTGTGTGTACATGTGCTGGTTTTGAGTGAATGAGTGTGTGCATTATTGTGTGTGTGTCTGTGTATGTGCAAGTCAAGTGTATAAGTGAATGAGTCTGTGGATGTCTGTGTGTGTATGAGGGCATGCTTTCATATGCCCATCATGCATGACTGACACTCTGATGGATAGATAGAGTGATTAAAAAATGTGTGTGTGTGTGTGTGAGAGAGAGAGAGAGAAAGAAAGAGAGAGATCACTATAACTTTTGGTTGAGCGCTGCACATGTGTTTGTGTAACTGAAGCAAGTTTTTTGTGTAGAGTGACTTGGTGTCCACCATTGGAGAGAGCGCAGCACTGGGGACAGCTGGCATCATACTGTGGGGAGATGCCACATATGCAGGGAACAAAGTGAGTGGCTGCAGTGCGTTTCCACACACACACACACACACACACACACACACACACACACACACACACACACAGATGTGCACACACGCACGCACACACACACACACACACACACACAAATACAAATCCTAGCCTTTCATTTCAACATTATGTGGCTACACAGTAACAAATGACAGCTATCATAGGCCCAAAATGAATAGAACTCCATTTGAGCATAAATAAGGATCACACAACCAGGCAGCCTCTCTCCTTCTTATTATGTTTACACCAAAGCCATGACCATCTAACGCAGAGCCCACAGCAATCATTCAGACATTCAGACTCATTCACAGCTGTTGCCGTCTTTAGGGAAAACATCAGATAGAACATTGTTCTGTGAAATACATAACTGTCAACATTGCATTGATCAAAATAACAGCACTGCAAAATAGACAAAATAGAGCAGGAAGAATGCAGTAGACTAAATGAACAAAAAAAAACCCTTTGCTTCAAGGAATGAGTCCTATTCAGTCTTTTCTGTTGAGCCCACAGTGCAGTCCTATTCTGTTGACCAAGCAACCTAGTTTGATTTGGGGAGGAAAAAGTGGTTGGCCTCCATTTCCCTCGTCTGATAAGGGCTTGCTTGCAGGACTGGAAAATTGCATATAAATCTGCTGACCTCTTTCACTCCCCTCCCTTCCGTACGTCTTATCAATATCCTGTCCGCCTCATCTTTCTCAGCCTTTGACTCTATGTCTATCCATTTGCCTTTTTCTTTTGGATTTTGATTCATACAAAGTTTCATAATACTTATGGGAAATTGTATTTCTTAACCACTTAAAAAATAACATGCAGCCACAACTAAGAAATAGTCATCAAAGTCATGTTTAGCTGTGTACCCACAACAAACAATTAGTCTGGATTATACAAAATTAAACTGTATATGGCGGTTTATGGACCACATGGTTCTTTTAGGACAGAATCATGGATGCAAGGATAAACTAAGAAACGATTTTAGCTTATTTTATTAGCTTCTTAGTCACTATGGTTAATGCAAGATGGTTAAATGACTCATTATGGGTTGAATAAAGGTTCTCTTAGCCCTCTGTGATCTCTTAGTGAATTTATCACACTTGTAAAATGTCACGGCCACCTCACTTAAGAACAACAGTGAAAGTAAGTTATGAAGTCGTGTTAATTACTTTGTCAGTCAGCGTAACTATTTGAAAATGTTCATGGCTTGTTCTCATTCTTCGGCTTGTAAACATCCACATGTATTGACGAAAATGTAGGACATTGGTGTAAGTCACAAAAACAAAAAACAAAAAAACGGTGACTGTAGTGGGACCTCTGTTGTTAAAAAATCCCAGACTTGCATTGCACAGCTTTAACTTTGGTCTTTCTCTTTCCGTTTTGGAAGGACACCTGTGTCAAGTTGAGTGAATACTTGAGAGGGCCTCTGGGCAGCTACTTGCTTAACGTCTCCACGGCGGCAGAGCAGTGCAGTCGGGCGCTGTGCGGATGGCATGGGCGCTGCCTGCGCAGAAACACTGACACAGACACGTATCTGCACCTGGACCCAATGACCCACAGCATCCAGGAGTGGGGCGGCCGGCTACGTGTGGTCAGGACAGGGGGACAGCCGGATGCGGAGGAGGAGAGGAGGAGGTGGGCTGAGGACTTTAGGTGCCAGTGCTACAGTGGATACCAGGGTGAGGGCTGTGCCATTCAGGACCCTCAGCAGCAGAGAGGGGGTGCTGTGCCTGCTGTTTGGGAGCAAGGCACCCAGCGTCTGCTATTGCTGCTCATGCCAGTCCTGTTAATGCTGCCACTGCTACACTGAACAGCCGAAAACCCACACGAAACACACAATAAGAAACACACACACACACACAAACATGCACACAGACAAACACACACACACACACAGACACACACTTTCTTTCTTGCAAGGTTTTCAGGGTCCCCAACCGTTGGTTCTGACAATCCCCAAACAAGCACTTACATTTGTACGGTAATAGCAGTCATTCTGATACACACACTAAAAAGTAGACAGGTTTCCATGGAAATCTGTCCAGTCAATTCCAGAGCACTTCTCGCTGTAGAATCTGCTTCTGAGGTAATTACTCACTCTGCTTGCTGAACACACATTTGTCAAGCGCACACACATACACACACACACACACACACACATACAGACACAGACACACACACTGGCCCACGTCTGACTCAGACGTGCCTGTTGACGATTAGCGGTAGACAGGGAAGCTCCAGAGGAATGCCTAAGCAAACACAGTACTTATGTTTCAGTCAGGGACAGTGATGGATTTTCAGGTGGCAGCTGTGCTTAGATACCTGAAATGCCGTAGCTTAAGAGGCTAGAGTATACTTTAGAGACAGCAGTATATCTTCCACCCATGTGCTGTGTATGCATGGCCTATTGAGTGGGGATTCATATGGTTGCATGGCTAAGTGGACTGTTTAAATTATTTGGCCATGTCATTATTGTTTGAGAGTTATATCATTTTCATTTTTATTGCAAATAATTGCAGATCAAGAGGCTGTCTCCTTCTTACTATTCACACAGTAACTCAAGCGGGATTTCCTGCTGAGTGAATCAAAAATCACATTATTACACACATTGCATGCCGTAATTGTGCAAGGTATACAAGAACAATGCAATCATTTAACCACATTCATGCAAAACCCACTGGAAACACTAAGAGCACAATAAGAGCACGTGCATGCTCATTCACTGTCATTCTGTGAGGTGATCCACGGAGTTATGGACCCCGGACAGGATCACTTATGGGTCCTTACTGCTGGAAGGGAAGTTGCATGAACTCTGAAAATGGAGGTTGTTTATGATTTTTGTTTGTTTTTGCTGGAAAAGGACCACGCTTAGCCTCTTCCTGCTGTTCTGTGCATAATTTTCTCATGATCCCAAAGTCTGAGGACATTATTTTTTTTTTGTTTTATGTTTGTTGATATTGGGCATGAGCTGTAATGATCAGTGACTAGTTTGCCCCATTAATTTTAACACTTGCAGAAAGTACTGTACATATTTGCCTTTTATGACTTACAAGGAGAGGGAATATCAACAGTGGAGATCACTATTGAATATTTAATATTGAGATCAGGGCATTGTAAGGTTTAGGAACTTGTACTGTTTTTGGTATATTCAGTTGTACACTGGAAAAGAAGAAAAAAAATATTTTTAATGTGTCTTTTAAATGCATGGGTGATAGCTGGAACATGTCAATAAATCTAAATTTTTGTTGTGCTCTACACCTTTTAGCCCCTTGTTGTAGATGTTTTCTGTCACAATGCTGTGTTTGGAATGCAAAGAGTGTATTAGTGTATGCAGGCTGCCTCACTGGGCTCTACACAGCGTTTGAAATAAGACCATTAAGTACCTTTGAACAGACAGGATGTGTAATGCTTAGATCACTTCCACTGAAATATAAATAGGAGCAGGTTTGTCCCCTACCGGATGACCTGCTGTTTGTTGATGTTGGACCTGGACCCTCAGCTGTGCTTCGTTTTCTCTTACGTCTAAGTTCAGTAGCAACATTGGCTTGCACTGTTAGCAAAGCCTTGCTATGGTCTGAAGTAAGAGAGCCCCAAAGTCATGATTCAGAATCAGCAGTGACCAGGTTTAAAGCTGATGTGATGATGACAGATCTTGGTCATACCCCCCCACACACACCCCCTAGTGCCTTAAAGGGGAACTGCACCCAGAGAGTCACATGAACAGCCCAGTGAGTGGGACTGATCAGTCACGCCCTTGGGAGACAGTCTGCCAGCTCACTTCCTCTGCCTGTCTTTAATATTCAGGAAATGGGTTTCCTTTTGTGCAAAAGCAGGCTGTCTACACTTATCTAAATTAGTACATTACTTTCTATCTCTCCCTTACACCCTATCTTTCATCTGATCTGTGGTATATGTAGAAAATGCACCAATTATTTACTTCACGTTTTGTCATTTTATTGGCATTGGGTTCAAAAGCTATTATCTGTAAATGATACAGGGCATGATGTCATAATGGTTACAGAACAGAACAGAATCCTGTGTTGTACCTATCAGGTACAAAAATAAAATTGGCTATGTTTTCATCATTTGTTGACAATTACAGCCATCTCAATTCCATGGTTTAACCTTCAACAAAAATCCCAGCGCATAAGAGCAAAATGTGTGTGTGTGTGTGTGTGTGTGTGTTCTTCACTATGGCCTTTCATGTGGGTGATAAATAGGCGTTGCATTCTTTCATCAGCAATCAATTTGTCTTTGCCTGTTTGATTCCACATGAGAGACGTATAACAATGGAGCTTTTGTCATTTACTACACTTAAGTTGTCAAGAGCTGTATGATGGAAGACTGACTTAAAGGAGAAATCTGGTGTTATTCCACCGATAGACTTATTGTTTGCGATTAGTGAGTGCTGCCTGTAAGGAAAAAGAATGACAAAATTTGATACAACATAGACAGCAAACTGCCAGCTATTAACTACATGGGCATAGGAAAATGAAACTGAAAGTGAGTTTCTGTGCCCCATTCAGTAGTTGTTATCGACCAGTTCACTCCCTGTGATGCATCAAATTTCCTTGGTCTTTTCCCAGCAGCACTCAGTGACCTCGAACAACAGGGATATAGATTGTTTCAGACCAGATTTCTCCTTTAAGTGCACTGAAAGCAAAGACCATAAAAGCCCTTGTTGATAGTGAGGTAATGGCTCTGGAGATAGCGCCATCGCCTGGAAATGATCGGTAAGAACTAATCGGGCTGTACTACACAGTCATCCTAAAGTCTGTGTCCAGCTAGCGTTGCTAGGCAGGCTGTTAATGGCCCTTCTTGAAGAGCTGATCTGGAGATTTTATCTAATTTCTCAACACCTTTCTTATGTGGGACTGCGGTGCATCGTTAAAATATTCTGTTGAGTCCAGATGCGCCCTAGTTTTCTAATGGGGTTTCCTAGATGGTAAGGAGCTACACATTCTGTGCGTATGAGCGTCAAATTGGTTACGGACTTTAACAAGGCGATTCAAGACCAACCATTCGAAAACCAGCTTTCGTGTTCTTCCTTGCTAGACAAGAATGCTCCCCTGAGGAACTCCGCCTTTGCCCTGCCTGCCGCGGATTGGTGGTGCGGTGTGTTGAACACATAACTATTTTGATTTCCTCCTCTTTCCTATCACGAGCTGCCTATGCAGCTGTCTCTTAGTCCGTCGGAATCTCCGGCGAATCAACATGTCCCCAGCTTCAAACTTGACGATGACAAGTCTCATGGGTGAGTGCGATGTAGACTATTTCATTTATCTGTTCAATTTAAGCACAGAAGTGACCAGGCATTTCCATCCCAGTAGCCTAGTTTGAATATACCAACGAGTACTGTCGAAACTTTTCCAACAATAGTTTCATTCATGGACTAGTCTAATACAACCAGGTGCTGACAAACTAGTCTGGGCTGCTTGAATGAAAAGGTTTTCCTCAAACAATATCAGTATAGACTAGACGAGAGCAAATCTACATTTTAAGTGTGCGTTATGGTGATTCTATTCTACCACTTTTCGCCTTGATGCTCATTTTCACAACATAACCTATAGTTAGTGACGGTCATAACGAGGACGAGGTTCCTCTTTTATATTCCTGTTGTGACAGATATTTTCACACCCGCCCACTCATATAGACACACACACACACACACACAGAGAGATTATTAAGCATAATGAGCTGTTCAGGCAATGGCGCCCTTTGTTCTAAAAATTGCCTCTCATCATAGAAATTAACTTTTTGAAATTAGACTTGGCGTCCTCCTTCATTTCCATTTAGATTGGCTTTGCCCATAGAACACCCTTCGGCATTATTTATTTATTTTGCAAGCAGCTTCGAGTGCAGCGCCTTCTCCATAATTGGGTGATTAAATCCCTGCGCCCCTCTCTCTGCCTACAGGTATGGTGCACCTTGTCTGTGTGGCCTGTTTGCTGGGTCTCCCTGCCTACCCAGCAGCCGCTCACCCAGGCAGTGTCCGACGTGCACTCCCTCCTCTTGACAAGCTCCCTTTCTTGACTGTGTGGAACGCACCCACGGCCTTCTGCAGTAGCCGCTATGGCGTAGACCTGGATCTGAGTGTCTTTGACATTGTGGCCAACCATGACCAGATCTTCATGGGAGACAACATCACCATCTTCTACGAGAGTCACCTGGGACTTTACCCGTACTACACATCCCAGGGAGAGGCTGTCTATGGAGGTGTCCCGCAGAACTCCAGCCTGAAGGACCACTTGTGGCAAGTAGACAACGACCTGCGTACTTACATGCCCGACCGAATGTTTCACGGCCTTGCCATCATCGACTGGGAACACTGGCGACCCACATGGGACCGCAACTGGGACAGCAAGCGCATCTACTGGGACGCCTCACGGGCACTGGTCAAGGAACGGCACCCAGACTGGGGCCCCGACCAAATAGAGCAGGAGGCACGGGCCCAGTTTGAAGAGGCTGCGCGGGCTTATATGGAGGACACTCTGGCGCTGGCCACCCGAGAACGTCCCGGCGGACTGTGGGGATTCTATGGTTTCCCCTCCTGCTACAACAATCACTACAAGGATCCCACCATCAACTACACGGGCAAATGTCCCGAGGTGGAGGTGAAACGCAACGATGGCCTCTTCTGGCTGTGGAATGCCAGCTCGGCGCTCTACCCAGACATCTACCTGGAGCTGGGGCTCAGAGGTCGGCCCCAGGAAGTGCTGCTCTACGCCAGGCACAGGATCCTGGAGGCCATGAGGGCACGCGAGCAGGTCACCCACACCCGCCCACCAGTGCTACCCTATGCCCGCATCGTCTACACCTATTCTCTGGACTTTCTGTCTGAGGTACGGTAAGCATAGGACACACACTGTGCGGTGTGCCAGACAAATCAGTCATGGATGCAAATCTCAATGAGCAAGTAGAAGTATGAGAAAATTATGTCTTCAGTTTGAGTTTTCTGTGCTTGGTACTACATTCTTAAGATCAAAGCAGCTTTTACTTGAACTTGGTTTTGTTTTTCCTATGGGAACAGACTAGACGATTCACGTTTCAGATGAAAAGAACATAGAAGCCCCACCAGTTTAACCACAAGTCTACATGTCAAGGGCTTTTATTGTTGTCCAGCAACAAACTTGTAATAATAATAATAATAATAATAATAATTTTGAGTGAAAGAAATTTTACTTTATCAAGTAGTTTACTGTCATGCAAGATGTGTTTATTGTGTTGTATTTCATAACAGATTTGGGTTTATTCCTTATGAGTATTTACCTCTAAATATTTTAGGACATAATATATCAGATACCATACATCTAGCTCCAACGTTTTGGAAACTTTTGGGTGGAAGGCTGTCGTGTTTGTTCTTCCTGTGTCTCGTCAGTCTATCTTTTCTCAGTTTTTCTTGCAAGCAGTTTCTGATCGCAAGATTGATAAGCTCTGTGGTTGTCCTTAAGACCAAGTGCTTCTTTGCATCTTGTGTATGCAGACTGCTGTTTAGAATGGCAAAGTACTGGTTGAAGTGTACTCTCTCTCAAACATGCACAAAGCTGAATATATACTTATATATTAAGAAACATTTGGATATGAAAATTAATGACCTAGATGACTGCTCCTTTCAAACACAACCAACAGCTGAGCTAGTGCTAAAATGTTGTAAAATGTTTCAGTTACACAAACTGGGATTTGTGTTCGAACACCACAGTTGCTAACTAGTTAGCAACATTCTATCCAATAAAGTTGCTGACTTAGGGTTACACAAACTGGGTTTGTTTTTGAACACAACATCATTCTACCCACTAAAGTGGCTAACTTAGGGAAATGAACTGGATTTCCCAAACACAACCAACAGCCGAGCTAGTGCTAAAATGTTGTAAAATGTTTTGGGTTACACAAACTGGGGATTGTTTTCAAACACCACAGTTGCTAACTAGTTAACTGCTTAGCAACATCATTCTACCCACCAAACTTGCTAACGTAGGGTGTTGGGAAATGAACCACTGGATGGCAAGTGGGAATAATGCGTTTATCTGTCTTTGGCATGACCATATAAATCTAAATTTATCTAAAGATGGTCCCAAGAACAGTTGCACATAAAATCCCAATGTGTGATACACATGTTTGTATCTGTTTGTATTTTGTTGTACAAATACCTGCTTTATGGATCCTCTCATTTCACTGACCATGTAAGAGGGGAATTTCTATTCTAACTTGTCTTATATTCTCTGTGCTCCATGTTCCTGTGAAATCTGCTGATGGTGACTCATCGATGGTTGTTCTGACGCTGGTGTTGGGGCTATGGCGCAGGTGGATCTGATTCATACGATTGGAGAGAGTGCAGCCCTGGGGACGGCAGGAGTCGTCCTGTGGGGAGATGCCATCTTTGCTTCCTCAAAGGTATGCACTCTCTAAATGGACATGGAAACACAATTACCCAGTCAGTCACTGATAATCAAATCATCATCTTCAGGGGAGAAAAACAATGAAATAATTTAGGATAATGTACTGTAATTGTCAGTGGTACATTATGCAATATGGGTTTAAACTACCCCAGTCTCTAGACACACTGTCACTCATTCACACAAATATCATACAAACCCAAATACCTTTTCCTTTATTCTTCCTCTGGCAGATGTCATGTAACGCAGTGAAAACCTACGTGGACGAGGTGCTCGGTCGCTATGTGGTGAACGTTACCACAGCTGCCTACGTGTGTAGCCGTGATATTTGTCACAGCAATGGCCGCTGTCAACGTCGAGACCCTGCATCTGGGGCCTTCCTCCACCTGGACCCATCTGTTTGGAGCATCGTCCCCAGGAGCCAGGGCGCGAGAGACCCCAGCCTGGGACCAGCTTTCAAGGCCCAGAGGAAGTCAGGGGTCTCCCAGGACAATGCAACCAAGGATCAGTTACTACCTTTCAAGTGCCAGTGCTTCCCTGGATGGGTTGGGGAGCACTGCTCCATCAAGCATAAAGTCTGACAAGCTTATACTGCAGTGAGGGATGGAAAATGAATGTGTAAACTTTACTTCCTACTCAAATCTTGCTAAATCCCACGATGCAGAAACTTAACACGTGCAGTCTAAATAATTAGACAGTTTACAACAGTTGTAAGAGGAGTTTAATGATGTCTCATTCCAGTGTTTCTGTAACCTTAATTTAAGGTGTTAATCTGTAGTTTTAAATTAAGATTACAATCATAGATTACAATTAGTATTACACTCAGAGACAGTTGTATTCAAAATGTGGCCATGCCAGTCAAACTACATTAATACATGAGTTGCAAGAGGCTTGGAAGATGAATCTTCTGAGTTCCCAAAGCATGGAGATAGGTGATGGTGATCTTGAATTTCCAGGAATGTTTTTACTGAGTTGGTAAAGAGATCATTTACCACAAGCCACCTGATCTGCATCAGCAGTATGAGATATGATTAAGAGGGTACAGCCTGACTTTGGTTAGGGGAATTAGAAAAGCTTTGGTTCCTAATTATAGGCCCCGATGTACTTCTGGGACAATTAGTCCTACTCTTCA
Organism: Tenualosa ilisha; assembly: GCA_015244755.2. NCBI lineage: Eukaryota > Metazoa > Chordata > Actinopteri > Clupeiformes > Clupeidae > Tenualosa > Tenualosa ilisha. The sequence continues at coordinate 1,155,459 of PYXC01000455.1, forward strand.
AACTTTTTTCCATGTTTATGTCAGCAGTGTGATAAGAAGTCAATAACTGGCTATTGATGATTGCAGGGTAAGTTACGCAGAAAGGTTTCCCAGAGAAAGGATCACTTGAAAACCTTTGACAAATTGTACACTTAAATTTGTGATTTTAATGCGAGTCACCTGAAGTTTGACCACGTCTCATGGCATATTTAAAAGTTGGCTGCACTGATCAGTCGTTCAATTATCATTACCTCGTTGTCCGTGCATGTCACCTGTTACCAATAGATGGCGGTAAAGAAACGTCAGTAATCCCTCACTACCGCATGCAGTGGAATTCTCAGTGAAGGTGAGGCGAACGACCCTCAAAGGACAACGCCGATTCTCTTCAGTGGAGCCGAGGAGATGTAATACTACGCTGACATTTCGAGGTTTTTCCAAGATGATCCTGTATGTCTTTGCCGTTTTCAATCCACATCCTGAATAGCTGTAACCTGTAAGGGAATAATCAGAGATACATTTATTAAATGGTCTTAATATTGTGAAAAATTTGGTACTATGTTATGACAGTAATAATAATATTTGTTATTGCTGTCATCGTTAGTGATTTAAACCATCTCAAACGTCATTGGAAATGTCAACATATTGCATATAACATCATGACCGTGCCTACCAACATTCAGTCTCCTGTCTCAAAGTACAAAACACTTCACGACCTTGCTCATCTGTTTATGGAGGGATTCATATGTTCTGCCTTTACTTGCCAAGAACGCCATTAACAATAAATAGCACTAAAACTGAAATCCCATAAAACGCACCCTGGAAACTTTGCCGCGTAGAAACAAATGGAGATTAGATTAAAAATAAAAAAAAGCCCAAACATTGTAAAGTAAGGGTTCGTTCACTCTACTAAAAGAGCGATTGAATTGACCCAGGGCATGGACCCGTGGAGGCGCTTCCGTGAGGAGATAACGTTAAGCTTCCGCCAAACCGTGTGATGGTGGACAGTGAAGTGAGATTCTCTTGCACTCTATCTCACCCGAAAGGCTGTTCTCCTAAGTCCTGTCGCGTTGCTCCAAAATCGCCGTGCCCCACTCCCCTTCTCCCAGATTTCTCTCTCTGTATTCCCCAGCCATCCTCCGCGTCTGCTCTTTTCTGCGCTTTGACCTGAAACCTTTTCGGACGCGCCTGGCGTCCTTTTGCAGCAACTTTCTCTCTAGCGGATCGTCACGCTTACTTTCTCCGCTACTCTCCTGTTGTCCCTCAGTGGCGCGCACGTCAACAACACCAGGCTGGAGGGAGAGAATGTCGGCCTTGAGCAGGGTCAAAATCAGCCCATATACTCGTGTGTGTTGTTGTTAAGTGATTACAATAAACTCGGAGCGGTCAATGCATGGATAAAAACAGACGTGACTAAAGCGACCTTAGCCTCATTCTCTAATGTCTCCCTCTCACCATTTTCTATTCAGCAATGCTTTCACGCTCATCAGTGAATACTAAATGGAAAGCTATTTTCTCTCTTAGACCATGAGGTCAAAATCAGGCAATAAGGACATGGTGTCACTTGTTTATTTGCAGGCTGGTTGGTGTGTTCTTCCTTGACATCAGTAATTATGATGCAGTCAAGGATGTAGGCTGTTTTACCTACATCTGAATGCAGGATGGTACACATTCCGGAGTATATGACATGATAATACTTATAGTTATTATGTTCCTTGAGAAACCCCTGTCATTGTCGGGCCCTTGGGATTTCACTAACTTGCCACATCTACGGAGCCCCTGTACCACTGTAATACATCACAAACTGTTTGAAACTGTATGGAAACCTTTAAATACACCTAGACACGTATGATCTGGTCATATGACTCACTGCTCTGATCAGTATCATGCAATTCAGTATGTGATGCTGTCAATGAGCAGCCCGCCATAATGGAATAGTTTTCCAAATTTAGACAAGCAAACTTCTGGACAATGCCTTTCACTTTTAATTCTAACATCATTAGAAAAGCTGTGACATGAACACTGACTCCTTTGTGTGTGTGTGTGTGTGTTCTTAAGATTTGCTGTCTTTGCTGTAACGCTACTGATGCGAGATGACCTGACAGACTGTCACATGTGACTTATCCACCGATGGGCAGCTTCTTCATTCCCGCCAAAGCCCATTATGACTCTGTGAATAGGAGGTACGACCCACTGAGACACACACACACACACACATTGAAGGTGCGTACAATGACTCTGATTTGCCACAGCAATTTTCTCCCTGGATGACCACTAGTCAATCATCAACAGCAGGCCTCGCCTCCAAGCAGTGACCAATCAATGGCACACAAAGGGGCATATCCTCTTAGCAATGGCCAATCAATCGTTCACAAAGATACTTTTGCCTTAGTTGTATTATATCGTGAAGAATGTGATTATGCCATTGTTTGGCTATTAAATAACACCATCACCTTTTGAAAGAAAACAAAAAACAAGTCTTAAAGAAACTGTATGAATGAGGCTTATGGGGTAGCACAAAGAATGGAATCATTTGGCCTTTAAATAACATTATCAACTGTGAGTAAACACAAAACAAGAACTTTTAGAGTTGAATTTGGTTCACATTTATCCATTCTGTACTTGGCACCATTAGATTTTGGAAAAGTCTCTAATACAGGCTTTTCCCCAATCCCTTCATGAAAGTCTCCAGTTTGTAATTAATTTCTCAAAGATTTGTTCTTCGGGCTTCCACGTTTTTTGGGGTCTTCTTTCTCTCCTCATTTCACAAAGTGGCAGTTTGAGTTCAACTGTAAGCAGCCCTGGCTAATCTAGGCAAGAAATTGGCTGGTAGATGAGAAGGAGGCCTCTCTTTGGTGAAGGTGCCTCACTGGTCCTGAGGTGACTGCAGGTGACGCACAGGGTGGAGAAGCTGTTAGCTTGCAGGCAGGTAGGTATGATTGCGTTTCATAGAGGGAATACTTTTTTCTAAAGGATTGTAATTTACTCGTGAAAAGACAGGGCAGGGAAAGGAGAGAGAGGCATATTGAAATCGTTTCATTTTCTACTGACTTACCACATGAAAATATTACTGCTTACAATAGTCTTGTCTTTGTCTCACAAACATAAATCAGCTCTTACTGAATTCTGATCTGTGGCTCCTAAAGAGCTTTTGAAGATATTGGGCCCTATCATGTGCTTGGCACAATGTGTTTTCGTGACTGACGCAAGCTGTCATTACTATTTTAGTACGGGCGCATTGTTCATTATCTACGCACGTTGTCTAGATATGAGATGAACTTTTTACCGTTGTCAAATCATATTGTCAGCTGACTGCTTCTAAACCAGCTTAGAATTATCATTGGAGAGCAGGCGCTACAGATCATGAACTTCAGAGTTGAAATTCAGAAGAAACAATATTTTGTGTATTTTGTGTATTATTTTTTGTTTCTGCACCTCCAAACATGGAGTATGAGGAGAACTCCACTTCCTTAGAGGCCACTGATTAGAACTGTAGCCTACCTAGATGTTATGACCCTTTACCCTCTGTCAAGTTGTGAGTCTTTTGTTTTAGTCATTAGCTTTTACTGGGCACATATTTGAAGTGTTCTGTTTGTGTAACAGAGGTTGTCCTGTGCAATCCAGGGCGTGAACCCGCGACCTCACAATGACAGCAACCTCAGATCAGGAGGTGAACACCCTAGCCATTCAACCAAAAAACCCAGGCTCCCAGTCAACTTCTAAGAGGCTCTTGAAGTGTCGCGAAGGAGGTTTACAAACATTCTACACATGCAGCTAGGGTAGCTGCCATCCGTTTCACCCACATCCCTAAACCACACTCTTGTCCGGGTTCACGGCACCACTGTAACAGAGGTCATCCTGCTCAGTCCACTGTACAGCATCTGGTGTCGTCAGTTCCATTGACTATAATGGAATCTAATTGTTGCAGCATGCATAGCATGAACGAAATGCTTCAGTTAGCTGGAATAGCCTCTGGATAACAGCTAATGAACTCTGTGCATGGAAGACAAAAAGTCCCAGAAGGACGTTTGTTTCAGGATGGTCACTCTTTGCCTGTTAACATCTAGATTTGTGAAGTACAGTAGGTTAGAATAATATTAGGCGTAAGAATTTAGTAGTTAGTAGTAAGTATAGTAGTTTACTATCCAAAGTAAGCCTAACAAATAAGCTCTCCATGCCCTATTACAGTTGTTTACCAATGTGAAAGCTAATTACCGGAAACGGTCAACTATCCTAACACTCCCCTCATGCACATAGGGATTAGAGTCGTGCACTGGCAGTCAAAGGCCTCTTGCCCTGGAATCCAACAGGTTTGATGCAACTGGACTTACTAACTGGAAGTACGTTTACAGTACTCTGCTATATTTCCTGATTGCATTGCACTGACAGTATTGCATCACATGACTGAATATGTATATGCACTATTAGGCTTTACATTGCATAGAGGCTTATGTCATCTTGGATAAGGTTGCGGCTGCTTTTTTTTTTTTTTTTTTTAGATAGTTTGAGAGAGTTACAGACGTGATGTAGAAGATGGAGGATGAAGCGTCTCTGATCCTATTGTGATGAATAAGCTGAGATATGATGTCTCGTTATGGAATCTGGTTCAGATCTGATGGGATTTGACTTGCCATGCACACGCACACACACACACACACACACCCGCACACACACACACCGAATGAGATTAGACCATTGTCAACCTTCCATCTGCATATTTCTCAGCATTTATTCTGTTATCCAGTTTCCTTTCCAGTGATGGTTTTCCAGTCTTCTTATCATACCTCTCAGTTCAATCTTGGAGATTCCATTTGGCCTTCCCTTTAATTAACTCTGAGCCCCACAGAAACAGGAGTCTCACCAAGGGTTCCCCCCACAGCTTTGCACTGTTGGAGCGCATCTTTCTGTGCTCTCTCAAACCTCCAAAAAACTGTCTTTGAAAGTGAAGAGCTGAAAGATAGGTCCCCAGGTTTTGCTGGAACATGTGTGCCATGTGTGTCTGTTTTACTTGTTCATTCCAGTTCCCTCGTCTCCTCTTCACTTCATCTGTCCTCTCTCCTCACTTTAACCACAGCGCCAGTCACACACACACACACACACACTTTACCATACATGCTTCTTGCTTCCTCACTCATAGCAACATACTCACTCACTCATACACACACACACACACACACACACGCACACACACACTCATACACACACACACACCTGTCCATTAAATGTGTCTTGTTCCCTCTCTCATACAAACACATACACACCTTTTCTCTTCCTTTACACATGGACAGAGTGACATGGGGGCATGGGGTGGGGTTGTGAGGTGGGCAGGAGTTGTTGGGTCTCAGCAGAAATGTCATCTTGTATGGTAACCTTTTCCTGTGTGTGTTATCTGGTCTGATAGCAGGGCTTGGCAGGGGAGGGGCGCCAGCGATGCAATGGGATCGGAAAGGTCCCCGCCTGAGCCTCACCCCAGGGCTATCTCCCCTCAGCAGTTTTGCATGCACACACACACACATACATACACCTGCACTAACGCACACTCACACAGCCCTGTGCACTCACACACTCTTACACGTATACACCTGTGGACACGCATACACACACTCACATAAACACACACCATGGAAAGTTTTGAGGATTCAATCTGTCTCTGTGTATCTGTGTTGCTGTTCTATGAGCTCACACACACTGGTCTCTGTCTGCCATCTTGAGAGTAAAGCAGAAAGACAAGAGGAGTTAAACAGAGGAAGACAAGACTAGGGCAAAGGGGGAGGCTGGGTTGGGGAGAGGGGCAGAGAGGGGATGGTGATGAACCACAAACCACATTGCTGGTGCAGAACATTTCGAGATGTATGCTCTTGAATGGAGATGATATAAACTATGCTGCGTACATTAACCACACACACACACACACACACAAGCACACACACACTCAAGTCCCGTTCAAATGGCAACAATCCGTCAGAGGCTTGCTGATGTGTTTGGAGCCAATTGCAGTAAAACTGCCCACTCTCTGCCTTAAATGCTGCGTACCTCCCAAACGACTGCTCTCATTAACATCGCCGTGTTCTCCTGCTTCGTCAGCGTGCCTCGCGGCGTTTGTGCCATGCGAACAGCATGGGGCTAAACGACAGAGGATTTCAGGAGGAGCCATATCTGTGACAGAGCCCTGCTGAGCCCAACGATCACAGCTCCCTCATCACCCTGCGTTAGCGCAACAGTCTCTCGAAATGAGAGCTTAGGTAGGCAATTTGAAGGTGAACACACACACACACACATAAAACACCAACCAGTTGGCTAAACGGATACTACCTTTAGTGTACAATGGTAGTAGCTTAGGATGTTAGACACACCCAGTAATTATGGGTATAACTATGGGTGCATGTGACAATGTCGGTATAAGTAGGTATATTGTTGGTATAAGTCCAGTAAATGGATTACATGCAAATGACTGAATGGTGGTTTAGCAAATAAATGCTACACATTTTTTGTGGGATCTCACTGAAGAGTAACATTGTCATCAAGCCACTTGAGCTCCAAAAATCAGATTTTTTAGGAGGGGTAAGGCAGCGACTATCACCAGTGCCAGGTGTGGAAGAGGAAGCAACACCCCACCGCCGAAAGCCTTCACACCAGCTGACGGAAGGTCTGGTGCTGCCAGCCACTGTGTGTTGACGTCTGACTCCAGAGTTGCCTGTCGTCTGGCACATTATTTTTAACCGGTTTCCAGGACAACAGCCATTTGAATCTCTGTGGCTCATCCACTCATTGGCTTTGGTCATCAGTGTTTGACGCGTGTTCAGGCTTCCCGCTAGCACCATTTAGGCATTAGCAACACACCGCTGAGCAACATCAGGCTAGAGCACTGGAATTCTGACTCGGTGACAAACACATAGAAAGACCCAGATAACATAGACAGGGCCCGTGAACTTGCTTGCATGATATCCAGTGCAATGTGCCCCAAAAACTACACTGAAGACTTTTCCACTTAAATGCTCACATTAGCATGTAGCTGGCTCTGAACTACTGAACTACTGAACTGAACTCCACATTTAGAGGAGTTGGTGAGGCATTAAAGCTCTTAGTTTATGAGCTTGGAGACTTCTTATGTGTATTTAATGGATAACTCTTTATCCTCAGAGGGCAGCATCCGTTTTAGATTCAAGCATGTGTTTTATTTTTTAAAAAATGCAAATATTCAGCTTTAATTATTTATGCTAATTAGAACTGATTTGTTTGAGAGACTAGGCCTGAAGGTCATTTTAAAGATATTTACTCAAGAGTTGCACCTGCATTATAGAAATAATAACAGCTGCAAAATGTATGTGTCTTCATGCCCCCTTTTCAAAGAGGCAGAAACCAAAAGGTGTATATATAGAGAGAGAGAGAGAGAAAGAGAGAGATGAAGAAAAGTGGAGATGAGATGGGGAGAGGGCAGGCGCGAGAGAGAGAGAGAGAGAGGAAGCGCAACATCTCAATCTGTGCCGCATGTCTTTTATTGCCGCTCTATAATTGAGGTGGTTTTCCAAAACAGGTGAGGGCTGTCGAGCGTGACTAATGACCCACCCTCTTTTTTTCTCTCTCTCTCTCTCTCTCCTCGCCCCTCCCCCCCACCCTCTCTAACAGCAACCTCGGCCATTTTGTTTTCTCCAAAATGATGAGAGCAGTGAGAGGGCAGAAGATGAGGGCACATTGGCTATCTGAGGTGTGTGTGTGTGTGTGTGTGTGTGTGTGTGTGTGTGTGTGTGTGTGTGTGTGTGTGTGTGTGTGTGTGTGTTAGCAGGTCTGTCCATCCGCCTGCCTGTCTCTTTGACCACTACCTGTGGACTGCTCACCCCACACAGAGGCAAGGCCAGAGAGTGTGTGGGTGTGTGTGTGTGTGTGTGTGTGTGTGTGTGGGTGGGTGGGTGTGTGTGTGTGGGTAGGTGTGTGTGTCTGAGCCCCCCAGTCTACACTGTTCAGGCTTCTCACATTGTTTTTGTAGTCTGTGATTTTAAGCAGGTGATACATTGTCAAGGGATTAGAGACACACGACAGCGATTGTGTTCTTGAAGACAGAGAGGGAGAGGTGGGTGCAGAGTGTGGGTGTGTGTGTGGGAGGGGGTGTGGTGAGAGGGGCACACAGCTAAATGGAAAGAGAAATTGAAGGGAGACAGAGAGAGAGAATGAATACCAGAAAATGGGGTGTAAAGCCACTTTCCTCACTCTGCCTACCTCAAGGTCACCCCATCAGAATAGATGTGTGGGAATCGGATCAACAGCAATCTCTCTCTCTTTCTCTCTCCCTCTCTTCCTTTCCCTCTCTCTACTCGATTCTTCATTCCTCTCTTTTCTTTTCCCTCTCTCTCCTCACTCTCCTCCATTCCCCAGTCATTCTGTCGGGTTCATTGTTTTGCCTCTGCCCACTGTTTGCCCTTTCTCTCCTCTCCTCTCTCCTCTCCTTTCCTCTCCTCTCCTCTCCTCTTCTCACTGATCAGGCAGCAGACAGTGTGTAAGTGTTCTAACCCAAAGGAGTCTCTTAGAAGGCTTGCGATTGGCTGCACCCGTGAGCCCTGTTCACAATCGATTATGGCGCTACGCTCTTCCTCGCTCACAACCTCCCTCCTTAGACATTTGTCATGCTCCCTTATGCACACACATACACATGTACACACACACACACACACACACACACATCTACAGTACATGTACACACACTCTTTTTTTCTTTAGAGTTTAGCACTGTCCTTTCTACATGACCTCAACACTGTTGTAGAGTGCTTGTGTCAGCGTTCACTGAGCCTTAAAAGTGTATCTTTTTGGATACATATACATGCACATAATTATACACACTGACACACACACACACACACACACACACTCATGCATGAGACATATATACACACTCTTGCACACACAGCCTTGTCACAAACATTTCTCTCACCTTTTCACCTTCCCAGCTTTGCCACCAACACTCAGCCCTCTGTCACTCACTCTCACACTCCTACAACACCCCCACCCCTGACACACACACACACCCACAGTGTCTCTCTTCTACTTTTGTATTTGTCATACCTTCTTCTTTCACTCCTCTCTTTACCTCCTTCTTCTCACTCCTTTTTGTCTCTCTTCCACCGTTCACCTCTTTTCCTCTCCAGTTCTTTCATCTCCTTTTAGTTCCAGCATTCTCTCTCTCTGTCTTTGCTTCTCAGTCCTCCTCTCTCTCTCTCTCTCTCTCTCCTCTTTGTTTCTCAGTCCTCTTTCTCTCTCTCTCTCTCTCTCTCTCTCTCTCTCTCTCTCTCTCCTCCTTCTCTCTTAGTGTCCCTCGGTCTCACGCATCCAGTGTTTCGACGCCTCTGCAGTTCTACCGCCACTGACAGCACGCCTAAGCTCTCACAGGTGCATTCATCAGTCTCCATCTTCCCACACACACACTCACAGCGTGCGTGCATTCACTCACTCACTCACTCACTCACTCAAACACACAACACACACTGCACTCACTCACCTGGTCACCCACTCTCTTCAGCTCATCAGACATCTCTCTTTGTTTCTCAAGGAGGGACATACAGGTTTTTAAGTGTGTGTTTGTGCGTGTGTGTGTGTGTGTGTGTGTGTGTGTGTTGTTTTGCATTACTCACACATCTCAGCCATACACACACACACAACCCCCCTGCCCACCCAACCTACACACACACACACATATTTTTTTCTTCTCTTCCTCTCTCTATCTCCATTCTCTGTCTTCCCCTACAGGTTAATGTTGCGTGACAAGAGATAAGGATCTGAGAATAAATACACCGCCTATAGCTTCCCTCTGCTTTCAATCTGCTCTTTTCTCTTGTAATTTACCAGCTATTAAATTATAACTCACTCACTGCTTTTTCATTGTGCTCCTCTCACTCTCCACACACACACACATACACAGAGAGAGAGAGATGAATACACACCCATGCATAGACCTAAGGCAATAAGAACAAACCGCTTGTGTTGGCACTGAAGCGTCTGAGAGGGGGAAACACAATGTGGCTTTTCTTTGTGCGAAATCTTCCGTGTGGCCCCAGTCTGAGGGTCCTATTTTCCCCACGCCGCACCCTCCCCTCTGCCCGTCGCTCCCTCGTTCTCTCTGTCATTCTTCTGGAGGTCAGTGGAGAGGAGCAAGTAGAATTGCCTGGAGAAAATTATGTTTTTTTAATCTATCTCTCTCTCTCTCACTTCCGTTTTCTCTGTCCATCTTCACTCTTTCACTCTCTCGTTTTCCCTCCCTCTCTTTCTCTCTCTCTCTCCTGTGATTTTTTTGTTATTGGAAAGCAGTGAACCGTGACGGCGAGAACGCAAAGATGAGCATAGAGGGAGAGGCCGATGGCTCTGTCAGTACGGGCAGAATGCCCTGTCATTTCCTTGATTTGCTCTCTCTCTTTCCCTGTCTTGTCCATGGGCTTACAAAGAGAAGATATTGCTACAAAAACAATAGAGTCCGATAAAGTTCAAGAGCCAGGGAGATGTTTAACAATGTGCATGTGTATTTTTTCATATCTCTGTCTTTTGTGCTTGGACCTGCTAGAAAAGCTATAGCCTAAGTGAGCTGGTACCATCCACTTCAAGTGAATTAGGTCTTTTAATTCAGCTAGTCTTAATTTCCTTCTGGATAAATAAATGATTTATCTATCCTTCTATCTATCTATCTGTTGTTGTCAGATTGAGTATTGCAAGCACAGAGAAGAGAAGGGTGTGCACCCTCTTATCTAAGTCTGGGATGGACTACAAATCTTCTCAAGTCTTCTTTAATGTTAAGGCCTTTAATGTAATTTCCCTCACCCCTTTGTTGAAGCCCTGAGGCCAGATGGACAGGCAGTGGAGAAGGTAAAGGCCTTTAGATGGACAGCCTCATGTTCTTCTCCAAACACACTGACTTGGTGAACATAAAGCACCAAAAATGCCTGTTTCCACTGAAGAAAATCTTTTCAACAGTTGTGTACAAGGTACTTATTGAATCAATACTTTCAATATCTCCAGTCTCATCTCAGTCGTCAAAACATATAGAGTAAATAAGCAAGTAAAATTACAGGTGAAAACCAGTCAATTGTCTTACAATTAAGGTATAAGCAGTCCAAAACAAGGCTAACCACATCACAGCAGATCCCACCCACTCCCTGCACAAATATTTCCACTTACTAGCATCATTCCATTCGCCAAGAAAACCATTT